>JAMKCH010023406.1:0-19812 GCA_023653785.1 Ophioderma brevispina
AAGGTATCACCTGGAAGGAAAGTTTATCTCACATGGTTTTCCTAAATCAGAATTTTATGAGGAATAAGAATATGTTAAGCCTGAATCTAGCTGAACGCACCCACCTAAATAGGGGTTTATATCTTGGAGGGGGTAAAAAAATTTAAGAAAAATACTATATTATGGTGCATGAAGACCAATGCGATATATTGACTGTGTAGTGACCTAAGAATTAAGCATATTCAGGTATTTAAGTATAATGTACTTAATGTAGTAATAATACGAGGGTAAATAAGTTGTAGGGGGTCACCAAAATGACCCCCCCTTATTAAGAAATACACTGAAAATTGCTTTAAATATTTAAAAAAATACCCCAATTAGGAAGTAAGTTAATTTGTTCAATCCTGAACAGTAGTTTCAGGTATAGTATAGTTCATCTGTGGAGGTCTTGTGAGGTGGCAAAATGCAGTATTTTGGTGTGGCAAAACACTTGGGGGCACTTGAATATAAATGTGACTTACATGTACATGTGCTTACCAGATGGTATAAAAATAGGTTTCATTGTGGAATTTTTCATAGATTAAAGGGGTTATTGAAGCTTTATGTTGATATTATGAAAAAGGGGGAGTTATTGGTTGCATATTGAAGTGTCAGTGTCAGTTTGATGTCAAAATGGGGTTCAAGGACAGGCAGTTGAAATTCACAAAGGTATGGAAGTGCTCCACCCACCACTACTAACAGGATAGCATATACTAGATGGTCCATCTCAATTATCATTACAAATTTGGTTACAAAATAATACCAAACAATTGAAAATAGTATAGTTGTTTGTTGTCTTACACACCCTACTGCTTCATGTGATAACAAAAACTGTTCATGGGGGATTAGGAAAAATACTATATAAAATATAATACATATGATGGCAAATAAAATAAACTAACCCTGTAGTAACCTACCAATTTAGCATATAAAACATGATAATTATGATAGATTGAAGAGTGATGGACCATGAAATTAACACTTAATAACATCTAATCTATAGTATAAGAAACAGCAGCACAATCAAATGAGAAAATTGTGCGGCAGTGTATACCAATTTAAGGACATGCTCAACTAAGAAATAGGTGAAATTTTAGAGCTTCTTAAAAGTAACAGTAGACCTGAAATGGTGAATGGAGATGGGCAATAGTTCCATAGGCTTGGGGCCACATTCACCCTTTGCACAGTTCACCATTTGCAGGTAGAACCTTAACTGGCATTAGAATAAAGGAGGGTGTACGTCGCCATTGGTTTAACACGTAAAAGCGAAATCTTGACGAAAAATTCTGATTTTTGTGTATGTTGTTGAGGAATATTTTCTTATTCCAAAACCGTTGGAGTTGAAGAATCAACTCCATTGGTAGGGTTATTTCTGATTTTTTTTGTATTAATAACGAACGAGGACGAGGTCGTATGTAGGTCATGGGAACACCCATGACCGACCCACATCAAAGCACCCAAATTGGTTTGTGGTTTGCACTCCGTATTGCTGTAATTTCTTTTGACATTTTTGGTGAATTGCTATAATGAATGAGGCTTGGCCGCCACCGCCTGGGTGTTACATGACAATGCATTCACCTCATGCAAGGTCCATTGGTTTAGAGCGAATCGAACCTAATCGAACTGTTGTGTATAATCCCATTTATGTTGTTAAAGTGACAGGAGGAGATTTTTTTAGGATATGAATTTCTAATTTCACTGGGTCGGTTGTAGACCACCTACTGAGAACGTTTGGAAGGTTTATTGGACAAACAGGTGCAAAAGAAAACCGCAAACCTTGTTTTGAACTTGCCTGCTATCGTAATCGTTCCTCATAGAAAACCATGCTTTGACTTTCTGTCGTGCACGACAGAAACTACTAAACCATAATCTTATTACATAAAGACGGCGTATTCGGCTTATTCACTTCAGGTGTGATCTAATACATTGGTAAGCATTCCAAATATGTAAAAAACCTACGTTCGAGAAAAATTGGGGGCGCTTCTTTCTGGAAATCTCCTCATGTCTCTTTAACAGTTCAAGGCTCTCCCCACAAATAGCCCACTTCCTTTTGTAATTTTGCTGACTTTTTATGGAGATACATACTAGAAAAACTATACATTTTCTGAAAGCCTATTGTTTACTGAATAAGAAAATCAATGTTGGCATTTTTTAAAATCCCCCTATGGTGGCCATTTTGGTATTCAAAATGGCCACCAATTTTGTGCTTATATCTCGGTCTCTGAGACTAGTAGAAGCATAATTGTGGTGTCTATACCCATGTTTTAAGGGTCAAGGAATCCAATAAGATCATTGATAACAACAGATCATTTGGTTGTGACGGCCATATTAAATTTCAAAATGGTCGCCAAATAAAGTTTATTTTGCCCATATCTCGGTTTCTGGGACTGGTAGAGGCACGATTCCAGTGTTTATATCCATGTTTCAATGGTCTAGGAAGAATTTTGATAACATTGGATCACTGGTTATTGCAGCCATCTTGAATTTCAAAAGGGCTTCATACATAGCAGTGTAGTATTTACATAGTTTGCCTGCAAAAATGTGATAAATGTACCAAGTCTTGATATATATCTGTAACCTGTCATGCCTGAAGGAACTAATATCTGACAATTTCCTTTTTCCTACAACCTCAAAATTGTAAAGATGTTGGCCAATATGGCCACCTTCAGGGGCGGCGCCAGGGGGTGGCAGGGGGGGGAAAATTGAGGAAAAACAGGGGGTTTTGCGCAAAATTAGGGGTTTTTAACCAAAATGAGTTCATTTTGTACTGTTTTCGCCCCCCCATGATGTTTCGCCCCTCCTATGATTTTACCCTGGCGCTGCCCCTGGCCACCTTTACAATTATTTTTTAACTTAAGTTACCATCATTATCTGTAATGTTTAGTTCCATCATCCAGAAAGTATAAAACAATTTAATTATAAATTGAGCTATAGGTCTTTGACAATTAGTCCAATCTGATAGCTAATTGAGCTATAGGTCTTTGACAAATAGTCCAATCTGATAGCTTCGTTAGCATGCTTCCATTTCAAGATGGAGGTTGTATTCAAAGGTGGATATGATGCGTGAACATGGACTTCCGAAATGCACCCTAAACAAGTATTTCCACCGACTAAAAACATACCCTAAACAAGCATTTTTGTCTGTTTTTGCTACCATAAACAAGTATTTTTGTCAGTTTTGCCACCCTAAACAAGTAAGCAATGGATTGTATATACCCTTATTATCTGGCTTTGCTCATGTTGCTTTACTTCAAAATTACAATATTTTTGATAATTTCGATCTCGCGTACATCACAATTTCAGGGTTACGAAAAAAACATACCCTTTTTTCTATATGCTGTTTTTGACACCCTAATCGATGTATGCGCGTACATCGCCGGTTGGAAAAAAGATGCCCTTTTTACGCATTTTCTTGTTCACGCATCATATCCACCTGTGAATACAAGTGGCCCCCGGGTATAATACAACACAACATTTGATATAGTGCCTTATCAATTAAGGTAAAAGCATTTAGAAATAAAAGGAATTTCTGTGTGGCCTAAACACGATAATATGATAGATTAAATGGTAATGAACTTTAAAGAGACACTGACACATTTGAAAAATAGTGAGCCCGCCAGAATTTTCAAATTGATGTTTTTGCATGGTTAATTATAAAGCTTTTATACATTAGCCCTCACCTGAAATTATTAAGCCCAAATCAGCGCCCTTATGGGCAAAATAGAACAATTTTATTATTAATGTCGCCGGCGACATTAATTCAGCAGACGACGCGGAAATGGCGTGTACTTCAAGATGGCTGCCACATGTTGTTAACAATGTTATTGGATTCCTGGACCTTATAACACATTTTCACAAAATTTGTTATTTTCTTTTTGCTCTCAAATGATAGTCTAGGCCATTGGAAGAACAGAGATATATTTTACACATAAAAATATATACCCCAAAACAGATAGGGACATTGATATGAGGATAAGACATCCAGGTAATTTGTAGGCCAACTTTTAAGTTTTCCATAACTTTAATCAACAAATGTGTATATTGCATGAATATTTTTGACTCGTACTCACTGATATTAAAACCACAAAGGTTATAGACCGATCAAACAGTGTGCATACGGCGTGCGTGTTCTTGTGTTAAACGCCATTTTCGTCGTCTGCTGAATTAATATCGCCGGCGACGTTAAATTATAAAATCGTTCTGTTTACCCATAAGGAAGCTGATTTGGTCTTAATCATTTCAGGTGAGGGCTTTTGTATATAAAAGCTTTACAACCATGCAAAAATATCGATTTTGAAAAATCTTGAGGGTGCACTATTTTTCAAATGTGCCAGTGTCTCTTTAATGTCCCTATCTGCTTTTGGGTATGTTATTTTTATGTGTAAAAATATATCTCTATTCCAATGGCCTAGACTATCATTTGCGTGCAAATTGAAGACATTTCATATTTTCTGAAAATGTGCTAGTGCCGCTTTAAGGTAAACTCATAATCTATGGCATGAGAAGCAGTAGCACTATCAAATAAGAAAATTTACATGAGACGATATGTGCCAATTTAAAGACCCTAACAGTGATTCTCCCGAAAAGGAATGGCTCCGAGGATAAGTCTGTAGAATTCTCGTAAGTTATTTTTGGCAACTGAAAAATTGTCAGAAATGGAAGAAAACAACAGTGCTTGAAGATATGAATCGCCATTCAATTGTGTGTTGTAGTAAGTGTCCATATGGACAGTAATGACTAAAATATCTGATTTTGTCCTTATTAGCACTTAAGTGACCAAGGGGTTTTCACTCCCGTTGGTGCCCAAGAGAGGGGGGGGGGGATTCCATGGGACCCCACACTAAGGAAACCACTTTCCCGAAGGAATTTTTGCACGAAATTTATACCACAGGTGAAGGGTCATAAGACAACCCCAAATAAGCAATAAAAAATGAAATTTGTTATTCGGGCTGCAAATTAGGGGCAAAACATTGTTTTCAAAACATGCGAAAATTGGACAAAGACAGAAATTTCAAATGAACCTTGCGCTTACATCAAACTTTTTGAAAACTTATTTTATGTTGATATCTATTCTAGAAGACCCAAATTACATATATTTAACAAAAAACCTGCAGTTTTAGGGATCCTGTATTTTTAACGGGTGTTGCAAAATACACGTCATTTTCCCATAGGCTTTGCACAGTAATGGTTTAGCAACGTCCATGATGAAATCGTTTGTTTTCAGCACATAAAGGGTTAATTATTTTTAATGTTACTAATAATTGTTTACTTACATGTATGTGTGAACATATATCAGCAAAAAAAATTTAGCTTTGGTTCTTTGATAATTAAAAATATTCTCAGATGACTTCCGTTAGTGCCCAAGGGCGGGGGGTCCATGGGACCCCCACTAATTAACTCATTAATGGCTTGGCCAATTTTAATTTTTTTTGGATGAAAAGAAGCACATTTAAAAGTCAGACAATTACAAAAAATTTCGGCGCGAAAATCCCACGCGTAAAGCGGCCATCGCGAAAACAAATTTTTGGGGTCCATAGGAACCCCCCCTGGTCACTTAAGTGTTAAGCTGCTTTCAGTCGTATCGCTTGCAGTGCGTGTTAGGATACCGATGATCGGTACATACATGCAAGAATCTGATTTTTGATAATTTTTTTGATTTTCTGATTAAGCAAATCACTGATAGTGCCTTTTTAAGGACATGCTCAAATAGGTGAAATTTAACTGCTTTCTTAAAGAGAAAGGAGATTTCCAGAAAGAAGAACCCCCAATTTTTCTCGAACCTAGGTTTTTTACATATTTGGAATGCTTACCAATGTATTAGATCACACCTGAAGTGAGTAAGCGGAATATGCCGTCTTTATGCGTAATAAGATTGATGATTAAGTAGTTTCTGTCGTGCTGACAGAAAGTCAAAGCATGGGTTTTCTATGGGGTTCGATTACGATAGCAGGCAAGTTCCAAAACAAGGTTTGCGTGTTTTCCTTTTGCACTGTCACTTTAAAACGTAACAATGGACCTGGACTGGAGAACAGAAAAAGGAAATGGGCAAGACTAGGGCCATAGGCTAGGGTGAGCTACATTGTTAAAAGCCCTGGTCACCCGCTGATATTTTTGTAACAAGGAACAGTGAGGATGTCCTTGTTATCTTCAGACTGCAAGTCTGGCCTGAAGCTTAAAGACATCATGCTCACTGATCAGAAGCCAATTAAGCTCTTTGAGGAGTGGAGTAGTTGCTGTGCTTCTATCCTTCTTTATTAGAGTATGAAATTGGTCTATGTGCCTTTGACCATTAAAATCCATATCTACCAAAACAACATTGGCAACGTAAAAAGCCACCAAGTTTTAAAAAAGATTACGAGCCATATAAAGTTAATAAATAAAGAGAGCACCAAGTATACTCAAGTGCGTCTGCCCCATTGGCAAACTTGGTTGGTCCCATTTCTTTTCCGATTTTTTTTGTTGAGGACGTTCTTGATATTTCATCATCAGTAGACCAATACTTTTCAAGTTGATATTGCTTAGTATCGTTTGTTTTGCTTGTGTTCTTGTTGTTGGAGATTGGTTTTAGTTCAATGATTCAGAGACCAGTCGAGTGCAGGTCCATCAGAACCATGTACTCAATACGGAATAAAGCCCAATCTCGTTCTAACATCATCCACGTGGCATAATTCTTCCCATTGAAAATGTGTTCCGACGGATCTGCAATCCATTGTTCTTGAATGGAATGTTGGGTTGAGTTTTGAGATAGAGTTCAAGTCATGTATGTTTCTCGGTACGTTTTTTTTTTTTGTATGAGCCTTTCTGTAAGATTCCCTGATCGGAAGAAGAGTACTAAAAACCAAAGGAAGGTTCCCGCTGCTCTGGTTGCCTCACATGAAGAGGAATTGTTTTGAACTCTGCATTATTACATCAGCACCTCTAGCATGAAATCTATATTATATAGTTGGGCTGATATGGAGGTTAATAGTGGGAAAACGGGCATTTTCTTTTGCAGAAGAAATGGGACCAAGTTTGCCAATGTGGCAGATGCACTTGAGTACATATGAGTACACTTCTTTACATTTATTAAAGGCTGACTCAGAGATTTTTGTGATATATTTTTTTGTGTATTTATTAAAAATAGTCAACTAGAACTAAAGGTAGTCACAAAAAATGCCAAATTCCAAAGTTTGAGATTAATCAGATTTTTCGTTTTCATGGAGTAAGCATTTATATGCAGTATACAGTGCCATAGGATACTGTTTATAACAAAAATTCCGGATCCGGAAATTTATAACAAAGTTGTGATTTTCTATATGAAGGACTTCGATTTGAGCTTAACTAATTCACACAGTGATTAGTATATGGACAAGCATTATGTATATGCAAAAACACAATTGTTTGAAAACTTAGGGTGCCCTCCTCAGGAAATCTGAGTCGGCCTTTAACTTTATATGGCTCGTAATCGTTTTAAAACTTGGTGGCTTTTTACGTTGCCAATGTTGTTTCGGTAGATTTCCTTTATTTTTTGTGAACATCGAATAGCTGCGCAAGTTGCAGTTGGTCAATTTGCAATAAAATTTCCTGTATGCAAGAACAGTTTTATACACTTTAGTTGAGTGTGTGTGATTATTGTATACGTTGTATGTTGTATCGCTTTCTACCTGGAACGTGATATGTTATTTAACTATGTATGCCTTGCATGTTTGGGCGTGGAAGCCCAAATGCTAGGTCCACCGCCGAAAACGGTGGATTGACGTCAGGAAGGGCATCCGGTCAATTATTTTCTGCTCCAATAAATCCTCATGGCGTACATCAAACAAAAGGGCTCCAACCAGCCCGAAGGTTGGGGTGGGCGGCACCTGCCTACCTCAAAAAGGAAGGTGCGAGGAATCACCTTGAGTCGCGCAGGTGCCGCCTGCCCAATGACGGTATTAAACCCGATAGGCGGCTCGGGATGAGGTTGGTAGTTGGAACTTGGGGAGTTGAAGGGGAAAGGGGTAGAGAATAAGTGAAAGATTGATGGTATAGGAGGGTGGAGGACCTTGTGTAGTGTGCAGGAGGTGAGGTGGAGAGCGGCAGGGGTCTAGGATGTTTGGGGTAGAGGGAAGAAAGTACAAGTTGTGGTGGGCAGGAAATAGTGAAGGGATTGGGGGTGTGGGAGTCTTGGTGAAGGAAGAAATGTGTGAAAAGGTGGTGGAGGTGAGAAGGAAGAGCGATAGGGTGATAAGAGTCAATGGTTTTCGAGTTAGATTTTGGATTAAGAGGTAGTGAGGTGATATGCGGCTCTGCGCCGCAGTGGGGAGGGAAGAGTTGATAGAAAAGGAACAGTTTATATGAGTTGGGCAGAGATTGATGGGATGTGCAAGTGTCGATGAATTGGTCTATGTGTGGTGATTTTAATGGGCATGTAGGGAACGGATCGAAGGTTTTGAAGTGTTCACGGAGGAGGAGGACGGAAATGGGTTGGGTAGCTGTGAGTAGTTCCAATTTTTAAGGTAAAGGGATGCAATGAGTTGTGGTGCTGCATATAGGGGTTGTGAAGTTGTTGGAGCATGCGACGAAAATTGTGGAGAGGGTTTTTTAGAGAATAGGATTCGGAGATAGTGGAAGTGGATTGAGATGCAATTTGGATTATGCCAGGGAAGGGAAACGATAGATGCAGTGTTTATTTTAAAGAGTTGAAAGAGGAATGTGAGCTAAAGGGAAGAAGAAGCTGTATATGTGTTTTGTAGACTTGGAAAAGGCATTTGAAAGGTAACGAGAAAGTAGTAGAGGAAAGGAAGTAGTGGTTTGAGCAGTTTATGAGTTTGTATGAAGGAGTTATGAAAGAGTTAGTGGGATTTGATTTGTCCGAGGAGTTTGCACCGGTGAAGGTGGCGTGGCATCAAGGTTCTGTAGTTTCGCCATTGATTTTTTGCAATTTGTGATTGATGTAGTCACAAAAATGCAAAAGGTTTTTTGGTGAGTGAGCATGTTCCCCTGGATGTGGATGACTTGCTTTTAATGAGCGAGACATTGGAGGGACTGAGGGAGCTGTTTTGGAAATGGAAGAAGGCTTTGAGAGTAAGGGTCTGAAGGTAAACCTTGGGAAGAAAAAGGTGTGGGAGTGGGGTGGAGAGGGGACCCTTCCCTCCTAGGTGGTACGTGCCACTGTTAAAAATGTTCCTAAGTTTACCAGACTGTATCTTTTAAATTACGGTAACCCCAATTATTCAATATTCTTCACGCTTTATTACATATTACCTAAACATAAAGTTACCAACTTTGGAAGCAGAAAAATTAAATAAAACAGTGGCTAAAAAAATAATTTACTACACATTTTGAAAAAAGGTAGTATTTATACGCTGACGTTATTATATTTCCGTAATATTACGTTCTTTGTAACTGTTTTTAATTGTAAGAATACAAAACAGGAAATTGGGTTACTATAAAAATGTGTTAATAACGTCGTAACGTAACGTCATTAAAAATACCAAATCTTATTTCCCTATAATTTTTTAAAAATTAGTTAACTCATTTATCATCTTTTGTATTAATTTAGTTTAATTTGACAAAAAAGTAGTACACACAATTTTATATTTAAAATCACAGGTCCAAAAAGGTCATGAACTCAGAATCGGGTCACTCTGCTGGTGAAAGTTGTTAGTGATGACAAACTGAAAATTCCAGGTATGGATAATTTCTTTGTGTGAGGAACAAAAGTTGAATTCTACCCAATTATTATATTTAATTTAGCATCTGCTATCAGTAAAGTCTTCTAGTGTAGTGGATAAGGTTTGTTTAGGACTTGTAATCTTAAGGCCCCCTGGTTCGAATCCTATGTGAGGTACATGTATAAGTTTTATTCTATGTGATTAAGTAATTGGTCCTCACATTCTAGAATGTGTACATTAATACCATATTTATAAAACAAAGTGTATAAATGGTTTGAAATTTTTTTCTCACGTTTCCTTTGTTTATTTCCTGTTTTCTCAAAATTGTTTGCGGAATATACTTTTTTTAAACACGTGGTAAGCTAAAATACAACGTTTGTATGATGCATGAGCTACAGCCAGTGAAATTTTTGTCAGAGGATTGTTGTAATAACGTGTTTACTTCTATAATATGTTTAAACAAGTCAAAAACCAACAATACGTTGAAGCTGAGATTTACGCAGTTATTTTACGTTCCCTGCCAATGGTTCGTATTTTAAAGGCTCCAGTGATATTTACCTTTGCATGTAGTGAGTCCCAGCTGCCAGCAAATGCTGTTTTTTTACGTGATTTATTTTTAACAGTGTGAGTAAGGTAGACTCATGTGACGTGTGTGGGAAGAGAGTAAAAGTAAAAGAAAAATTCAGTGTGGTTGTGAGAAATGTGGGAAATGGATCCATGGGAGATGCACAAAGATGCACAGAGAGTGACCCCTAGTTTGGCACGATATTTTGTGTGCAAAGATGCGAGAAGGGAGCTGGAGTATGTGGAACAGGAGGAACAGCTGTGTGATGAGGTGGAGTCAGTGAAGGAGTTTCACATACCTAGGGGATAAGGTTTGTGGTGGTTGATGTGAGGTGGCTGTGACAGCTAGAGTTAGGTATGGGTGGTGAATTTTAGGGAATGTGTGGAGTTGTTGCAAGGGAAATATCCTTTGAAGATTAAAGGAATGGTGTAATAGAGTTGTGTGCAGATCAGTGATGCTGTTTGGGTCGTGAGACTTGGTGTTTGGGCGAAAATGAGATGGGGATTCTTGCACTGTTAAAAATAATCTGTAAAAAAACAGGGATTTGACTGGCCGCTGGGACTCACAACGTGCAGAACGTAAAATAACTAGTCGTAAAAATACTACTATTGCAGGGAACTTAAAATAACGGCGTAAGATCTCAGCTTCAACGTTATTGTTACCAGCTGTTGATGTAAGACCATGGAAAGGATGATTAATGCTCTTCTTGTTTGGGTTCTTGAAAGTATGTACTGATTCAAGTGTCAAGTGTTTCCGGCAGAGCCATAGTACTTTGACCAACTTGTTCGTCCTTGAATCTTTTATTCGTGATGTTTTGTTAGAGGACACATGTTTTGTTGGTATTCTTTAGCTGAGAAGGCCTATGATACTACTTGAAATAGGTATTTTGAAAATTTGGTATAATTTGGACTAAGAGGTAAAATGCCTTTGTTTAATTAATAGTGTTTTTGACAGATCGTGTTTTTAAGGTTCGTTTGGGAACGCTTTATCCGAAATTCATAATCAGCGAATGGGTGTTCCACAGGTAGTATTCTCTCTGTTACTCATTTCTTTGAAAATTAATAGTATTGCCAGAGTGGTCAATGCAGAACTGGAGAGGTCCATTGTTTGTAGATGACTTCTCTATTTCCCTATTTCATCAAATATGGCTTCTATAGAAAGTCAAATGCAAAATTGCCTGATTAAGATTCAACAGTGGGCTGATGAAAATGGGTTCCGTTTCTCTAACGAAAACTGTTTGATGCATTTTTGCAACAAGACGTCTTCACCTTGACCCAGAACTAAAATTGAATGGTGCTCCTATTCCTGTCGTTTTCACAGACTAAATTCTTGGCTTAATATTTGACAGTATATTGAACTTCAAAGCTCATATTGACCATTTTTGCGGAAGAGAAGTCAAAAAGGTCTGAATCTTTTAAAATTAGTTTCTAAGATGGACTGGGTGCAGATCGCTCCGTTTTGCTCGCCTTTATAGATCACTGTGAGATCAAAATTGGATTATGGTTGCATTGTTTATAGTTTCTGCTCGTCAGTCATATTTGAAAAAGCCTGACTTATTCAGAATCAAGGTCTTTGATTATGCTTGGGTGCTTTTTCGTACCTCTCTATGCAACTTATATGTCGCAGCTATGAACCTCCATACATCTAAGATGGAAATTAGCCTTCAATATGCTCTAAAACTTAAAAGTAATGCTAATATCCCAACACATGTAGCACCTTTTCGCCTAAATTTACCAACTTTATCCTAGTAAACCAATGCTATTCCATCTTTTTGAATCCAGATAAAAGAGGGATTTTCACAGGTGTGTCCTAATGCTGGTAACATTGCTTCATTTGATTTCCTATTAGTCCGCTGGCAAATGTTGAGCTTGAATATTGACCTAACTTATGTCAATATAGAAGGGTCGAACTGATGATCTTGTTTTTCAAAGCTAAATTTGATGATCTTTTTGTAGAACATAAATATCATCACATCGAGCTATTTATACAGAAGGGTCTAGATTTTTGGAAAGGGCTGCTGCAGCGTGTTTAAGTCGCGTGATCAACGTCATTAGGTTTACTGATAATGCTTCTATTTTCACTGCTGATTTGAAGGCACTTCAGTTTGGGCTTAGAATTAGCTGAAATTTCCAAGAGAGTCCTTTCCTTATATTTTACTGATTCACTATCTATCTAGTCTTATGGCTTGTAAGGCAGAGAGTGTCTTCATCCCTATATTGCTGAGCTATTAGAAGTATTCTTCAATTTGTATCAATTGAATAAATCCGTTGTTTTAGCTTGGATTCCAGTCACTGGTATTCAAGGCAAGGAAAAGGTTGATGTATTGGCGAAAGAAGCCCTTTTTAATAAATGAAGATAACAAACATTGAGATTCCCTTTACAGATTTTAAGGCTTCAGTTAATAGCTATATAGGAATCGGTGGCAAATGCAGTGGGATTCATTTCCTAATAATAAAGTCATGCTTTTCAACCAACTGTTGTAGCTGTTGGTATTTCAAGTTTTGATGGACGAAGGGACGATATTGTATTAGCGCGATGTAAAATTGGTCATACTCATATATGACCCATTTTATTTGCTTAAGGTGAGCCAGTCCCTCGGTGTATCTCCTTATGTGATTGTGCTCTTTCTGTTAAACATGTATTACTTGAGTGCGTTGAATTATTCGCTTTTCGTAGAAATATTACAGTGTCCCAGATTTGAAAATATTATTTCAAGATATTAGGCCCTTCAGGTTTATAAATTTCCTGAAGGGGGCCGATTTGTATAAATATTTTTAACTTTTTAAAAAAAGGTTGATTAGTTTTATTGAGGGGGGGTGATGTATGGTTATGTTTTTTTAAACGTAATGACAAAACGTAATGACGCGATATAACACAATTGTGTTAGTTGTCGTTAAACTTTTATACTCACTCACTCACTCAAGAACCATTATATAATAATATCAAAATTAAAAATATTTAACAATTAAAACGTTTACAATCCTCTGACCACATTTTCACGTTGTAGCTATGGCCTCATACAAACGTGTATTTACGTTACCACATGATTGTAAAAAAGTTATATTTCAGGCAAACAATTTTGAGAAAAAAAGCAATAAACAACGGGAAAACGTGAAAAAGTAATGGATTTAACCAGTTAATGACATGGTTTCAGATTCGACCTAGTTTTACGTCTCAAAAGTGTAAAAATGTGAAGGTGCTTTAACATTGAACAAAACATGTTTTCTAGTTAAAATTTTGTGTAAATCCGAAATCTGAAGTAAAAAATGCAAAAGTTGGCATCGTTCCGAGATATCGGATTTTGGGCTATTGCGCAATGCCGAGCCCCATAGAAAACCTATGGTAATTGTGGCTGATAATTTGCATCTTGTCTTATTAAAAAATTCTCAAATAATTTTGCGTTTTGACAAAAATTCAATGAATATTCTTGTTGGGATATGTCTTGGGCTAATCCGATAACTTTTCAACGATGTTCACCCTTTTTCGTTATTTTTACGGAGTTCTCAAGTGCCGATTTTAAGGTGAATTTGGATCCCGCAAATGATCACAAAAAAAAAAAATCAACATTTATACCACGGTAAATCACAGTTAATTCAATAACTATGTAGGGACTTGTTGTGGGCAAATTCGATTTAAATTTTCAACCTATAGCTCTTTTAGATTTCTCGGTAGTTCCAATTTATTGGAACACAATATTTTTTCACGCACTGGAAAAATCAAGGGGTAAGGGAAAAAAAAAGAAACCTTTTTGTATTTTTGGAATTATTCCTAAACTTGAATGAAGGCAAGTTAGTATCAATTTGAAGCTTATTAAATTCTGCATAAACTACAGCTAAACCATCACTGTAACCCCTTCCTTGCCAGAGATGTATTGTGCAAAGCAAATTTTGTTCGAAAGTGCTAAATTTTGCAATGTTGTTTGTCACGGGACAGGTCACAACAAATTGAATGGTTCTGGTGTGCAATTATGAAATAATTGATAAAACAAATACTTGAATCCATAAGTTGTACCTTTAACTGATATTATGAACACTATAAAGTGTCCTATAGATGTATATTGTAGCTCTGTAAGTAATTCAAGTTGGTAGGTAAAATTTTTGTCACCCGAAAAGTGCGATTTTCGGACAAAATTGGCCCAAATAATATTTTGGTAGCAAATGGTGCAAGGTACAGGGTTTTTCGATTAAACTTCATATCTACGAACAATTTTACTCTAGAAAGACATCTTCAAAATTAACATGGTTATTTTTGCTCAGATATTAATTTTTTTCACACTTTGGCATCTAAAACCTAGTCAATTCTGAACCATGTCTTATACACTTTGTTTTGTTGGTAATGTACACATGTCACCAATTACTTAATTATCATATGAATAAACTTAAACATGTACCTTACATCGATTTGACCCTGGTCCTTAAGTCCTAAACCTTATCCACTACACTACATGACTTTCTTGATAGCAGATCTAAAATTAAAGATCAAGATTTTGCAATTTTTTTAATGACGTTACACATATAACGTTATTTAAACACATTTTAATTGGTAAAACATTGTCATAGTTCATTTCTTACATTAAAAACAAGTAAGTTACAAACACGTAATATTACGGAAAATATACACGGCCAGCGTATAATCTACTTTTTTTTTTCAAAATGTGTAGTAATTTTTTTAGCCCGTTTATTTAAGAAATAAAGGGTTTTCCAGTGTCATTTATGGGCGAATATGTGTCCGAGGTCAGAAAACTAAAAAATGGGCGAGGCGCAGCCGAGGCGCAATTATTTGAAAGTTTTCTGGCCGAGGATACAGTATGAGCCCATACATACACTGTCAAACCCTTTTTCCTATTCTATTACCTAAAACACACTTCATTTAAAAAATTTAAGAAAAATGCATTTGGGGCTGACCATTATTGCCGACTAATGGGCAGTAAACTGACATCAGAATGCTTGCATTTTCAATAATGGGCAGCAAGATCATATCAAATTACATTTTTGTCGCCTTCCAATTGTAATTTTATGTCGGTATAGGTAATAAAGCGTGAAGATTATTGAATTTGGGGGTTTACCGTAATTTAAAAGGTAAAGTCTGGTAAAATTAGGAAATTTTTTAACAGTGTGAGTAGGACAGATAAGGCAATGATGAGAGCGATGTGTGGTGGAAGTTTGGTGGATGAGACTGAGGACTTGATGCAGATGTCGGGTTTGGAGAAGCGATGGACCGGTTGGCGAAGGCGCATAGTGTACGTTGGTATGGCATGTTTTTGAAGGGATTACGAGCCATGTTTTAAGAAAGGGCTTTTGAGTTTGCGGTGTGAGTTTGGGAGGAGGGACGTCCAAAGAGACATGAAGAAGCAATGGAGGAGGAATAGGAGGTTGGTTGAGATGGAGGATTTAAGGAAGGAAGGAGTAAGGGCGGTTGCTGCGAATGTTGAGGTGAACCGCCACCCCCGTTGACGGGGATAAAAACCTATTTAAAACTTTTGGTTTTAGTAGTAGTTTAGTAGTTAAAGCAAAGTGTTTTTAGAAATGTATTAACAGCGTTTTTCTACAAATTATTCTAAGTCGGTATATTCAGGTAACTGATTTGGTTGTCTATACTGGCCTCTTAACATATGAAAAAATTGAAGATTTTATTAATTTATTATACTCGGAAAATTTGGCTTTTTTGACATTTTTCATCTCCTTCAGTTACTGTGATATTCAGATTGTAGTTTCTGCAATAATAGGCCTTTTTTCATAAAAAAAAATTAAAAGACAAAATTGTGGAAATCTATTTTTGTCCTTTTGTTGATAATACACTATTTTACATTTAAAGAACAGAATGAGGTTCCTGCTTTGCATTCAGTAAGACTTATTTTTACCAGAGACCGTTGCAATTCTATTGCTACAATTTTACGGGTACAAGTTTTAAGGACACGCCTGTTACTGTCTACGATAAGCTTGTAATTTATAAAGATGCCACTTAACGAAGTGTCATTGTCATAAAATGTCATATACAGATATGGCATGGATGGATAAAGACATAATTTCAGGCTTAACTTGTACTTATTTTATAGCGGAGCTCTGCTCTGTGATAGTTTCACTATGTGTTTTTTGCAATACCATTTTTAGGCAAAAATTTACTGAGCCATTTGAAATTGAAAGATGGTGCCGTATTGTAAACAATGTTTATTGGATTCTTGGACCACTATAACCCTTCAATCTTCAACTCTTTCTTATATCTTCCAGTTTCATGCCAATTCCTTCAAAGCTCTATTCCTGGTCCTCTGCTTTCTTATGATATGCCTTTCAATGATATTCAAGCTTCCAACTTTTTCTTATTACTCTTTGAAGATGATACCAACATATCCTCTCAAATCGGACTGACCACACTAATTAACATTTTCAAAAATCGTGAACTCGAACATGTCTCCAACTGGTTTGAGACCACAATCTATCCTCAAGTAAGCAAACTAATTAAATTCCACTTTCACACTAGCAAAACACAACATACAAAACACGCAAGCAGTATCATTATTGACAAAATCCCAATCCAGAGTGCAATGGTTTTGGGGGTGTATAATAATTATAATAGGGCTTTTTGATATTAGAGTGTATCAATGCGCATGGCTACAGAGCGCATAGCTTCTGTTAGCCATGGCGCGCATGTTCAAGGGTATTTATGGTTTGATAGAGTTACTTTTGCAGGGGAAGTTTTCTGGAAGTTTTGAGTTAATGCACAGGTAATTAACAGAAGCATGATTGATGTAACTTCCATATTTTTTTGCTTATTTATCATGATATTACTAAGATCGTTTGAACAAAGGTTAAGAATGATTTTTTAATGTCACTGGGACCGAGACTTGCCTAGTAAATGCATCTAGCAGTTTCACAAATTACCGTTTGGAAATCCCCAATTACCAACTCGAGTCAGATCGTGTCCTACCCTCCCTGTACAGAACCACATGTATAGTCCTCACATCTTGTATCAGATTACGCTGTGACAAACAGAGATACAGATGCTTGCTGCTTGCGTGATTTGTAGTTATAGCGGTAAAAGTGAATAGTTTGTTGTAACGTGTCAGGTCAGGTCAGCGTTGTCCAGGTATCAGATATCAGTGTTCTCTTCGGGGGCGACCGATATATATAATCCGACTATGTTTATCAAGGTCTTTACAATATGAACCCTCTGCCCAAAGTGCTATTATTTTTTCCAAAAGACACCGTATATTTGTCTAAACAGTACAAATTTACCTTTTCCCTACAGAATTCAAAAACCGACGTACGATGATGATAATCGGTTGTTTTTTTTTCCAATTAGGGATCGTACGTCCTTTTTTTTTTAAAACCTGGAATGGGTCCCCCGAATCAAATAATAAACCACTCAATGCCGTGACGTCCATCAATCTTTATTTTTTTTTCCAAAATTGGCTGTTATTCCCATAATAAAATTCCTTTTTAAGATTCAACATCTGTATATTGGTTTCTTAATAATTATTATTCAATTGTCCCCTCATGAATTTGAAAAGATTGGTCCAAGTCTGGCAAACTGAAAACATGGTCAGCCGCCTAAATACCCTTACCGCGGACTGAATGAGCAGACGGATCCCCTGGTAGTTGTAGCAGGCTTACAAGCCACTTGCGCGCGGCTGCGGGGGTTATGCGTCGAGCTCGTTGATCATAAACATTTTCTGGGAAGTCCATCATTTGATAGGCAACTAAATTGGAAACATCACATTCTTAAACAACAATCCGTTTCCAAAGGGTGTTGGCTCCTTAAGAACACAAACATACCCTCCTCCAAACAAAATCTTTTTTTGTCTTATGCAAACCCCAAATGGGGCTGGCCTTTTATTTTTCAGACACAACAATACAATATCTAACAAGATATATACAAGACCAACAAATTACAAAGATCCAACAATACAGTGTTGTAGGCAGAAAAAGATAGCTACAAAACACTGTATACTTAAGGTCCATGGTCCAATAGCTAATAGGCTCGCCCCAAAGCCCCCGATTTTACCGGAGTGATCCAACATTTTTGTATCAGAGAAAGCTACTATTTTTCTCATTTACCCTGTGAAATCTTAGAGCCAAAGATGTTTGGTTTGGAAGTTATGAAAAAAAAGTCACCCATTTTTGTTTGACCAATATTAATTTTACACAGTACTCATATTAGTACTCAAACTAAACATATTTTTTTGCAAATCTGAAATTTTTTTTAAATGCACTGATTTCAACTGATTTTTGGTAGGTAAGTGTCAATATTTACAAAAAAGTGAGTTATATCTCGAGGGGGTTGGGAAATTGGTTTTTTTTTTCGGGAGTCACAGGTCATAACGGGTCAATTTGAAATGGATCCAATCATGTTTACAAGTATCCCAAGTATAGTTTAATCATAGGATCCAAAATGTATAGTTTGTACTATCTGCGGCCGAAAGTTTTGAGTTATAGGCTAAAAAAAAACCCAGCGCAAAATAAGGAAATACCCACCACACTATTCACTAAACTTTTCCTTTTCAGTTTTATTTTTATAACCGGGGTCCAGTTTTTAAGTTTAACGTCCGATTGGATAAAAATGGTGCCAATTATTGATGGAGCTCATAGCTTAAATAAGGTCATATTTTGACTGTCTTAAATGCTTAGTTCCAATGTAGGGGGCACCAAAGGTCAAACCACCCCCCATTGCATTCAAATGTGGCTTGACCTTGTTTTCCCTCCCCCTACTTGAGCGCCATCAATAATTGCCACCATTCTTTTATCCAAATCGGAGCAACTTTAGAATTTGACGCCTGTACAACGCATGACCCTTTTTCATTGATTTTTTTTCTGTTTTAGCCTATAACTCTTAAACTTTCGTTTAGATAGTACAACTTACCTTTCCTGAATCCTTTTTGTTAGACAAATAACATGGGTTACTTTTCAACATGATTGGATCAATTTAAATTTGACCCCTGTACAAACCTTTGCCTTGGCCCCCTCTCTTAAGGCACCCCTTGCGGCACTGAAGAATCACGTTTCAGGGGTCTCGCCGTCTGTCACATATTTAATCACTCAAACCTTTTGTATCTTGAGATGCGTTAACAATGTCTGTTTAGCTCCTGTGTTTTAATAGTGAAAGAACTCAATGTGAACATTAGATTGCCATCTACTGTTGCTTATCTGTCGATTACGATTCATCCAAAGTATTGATTGTAGTTATGGCAGATTTGTTCTTCACTATTTTAAATGGACATCAAAATGTGCTCCTTTATTATTGAAATCAACAACGATGAAAAAAAAACCGATACTCCATCCAAAACGCTTATTGTGATTGTCGGATTACCAACTGCTGGTTAGCTAATACATCGACAATATATCCGACAACGACAGCCAAGATATGATTCAAAGTCAGGAAATCTTTCAAAAAGAGAATATAAACCATGTGGTTTTTACTTAAAAATTGTAACAATTTAGGCAGTTTCACAGACCCGTAACGCCAGAATTGCCTAAGATAGGATATCCTCTTAGCTAAAACCACGACTCCACACACATGGATAGCGGGTCTGATCTGATTCACCGATTGAAACAACAGTAAGTTGCTTTCGCCTAGCAATGCATACAGCTGCTGTATTCC
>JAMKCH010023407.1:0-19897 GCA_023653785.1 Ophioderma brevispina
AACACGGACCCACTTGATCATTTGTCCCCATTGTCGGAAAGGTATTATCTGTTGTCCAAAAATATTAACCCTAACATAATTTACCCAGTGTTCCATATACCTGTGACATTTTTCATGACACTTAATTGATACCAGGTCCTTGGTAGTTGATCCACAATGTTGGTGACTTTGCAATTGCCTTGTGTGGACCTTGGTGCCTCATGTGACTTTGGTGACCTTGTGCCTTTCCCCCATTCCCAAACTGACTGCAAATGAACAGAAACAACGCAAATGCTTTTTGGTGAATGCTTTATTTTTCTTTTGTCACTTACCCTTTTAAAATAATTTCTATTTCCCCCCTCCTCCTATAGCACTTTGTCCAATTGGTGTTCCATGGGTTTGACAAATGGGCTCCATCCATTATAACCAAAGTTTTTCCTACAAGGGTTCTCCTCGGGTACGACGTCGTTTACGCTTCTCTAGCTGCGTTCCTAATTCAAGTGCTGCGACCCCTACGAGTTATGTGATAAAGACAAGGCTGTGTTGGCAAAAGGTAAGAACAATGTTGAACGAAAATGGGCCTTTAAAAAAAATATTATTTGGTCTTTCCATGTTTCACTCCATATCCTTGGCACTTGTGCGGCGGGTTGGGGGGGTTGGTGTGTCTGGTGTTGGGTGGCGGGGGGGGTCGTGGTTTGGGTGTTTAGTGGTGCTAATGGTTGCGGTGTGAATCCTCCGGTAACTTTTAATTCGGAGGTTGTCCGTTGACATGTCTTTTTTTTGGCCTTGGGTTTCACCTCCTCCATGGTGGGGGGTTGTCCTTATGTTTTTTATAATTGTACATGATATTTTGGCAGGAAGTAAAAGATTTAAAGATTAAAGAAAAAAGAGTGGCTTTAAAAAAAAAAAGAATGAAAGTAGTACAATAAGGGGTTGTTTTATACAATCAGGGTACGTCGGCTGTCTCATTTGGGGGTGAAAATGAGTCTCATGATTATTTTCATATTGAGGTTTTTGTTGCATTGTAGGCAAGTTCAAAGAAGTATAATTTCCCTCCCAAATTTTGAGGCTCAATCTTCATGAAAAAGTTTTCTGATTGATGAAATTGGTTAACCTTTTCAGAGAAGTGAAAGTTTGACGGAACCCTTCATTCATTTCTTCCTCATTTCTAACCACCCCCTGCGGGTTCGGGGTTTAGAATTGGCTCGTGTGTTCCCCTGCACTGTCGTAAAGGATACTAAATGGGGGCCCCTGCGGGTTCGTCGGGGTTAAGAATTGGCCGATGTTTCCTTGCATTCCGTAAAAGGCGACTAAAGGGGCAACTCGTCTGTTATTTGAACAGACGGGTTGTATTTAATTTAGGATTATATTATAAAGTGTGTGGGAATGATTTCGACTGGGTAATTGTATTATTAAGATGTTCGTTGTAATTACTCGTTTTAAGTACATGTAGCTTGAAATAACATGAAAAATTAAACATGTATCAATTACAGTTGTACATATGTAATGACACTTATTTATTTTTTTTGTAATAGTAAATAGTTCATGCATTAGGGTTTCTACTGTATTACTGTATAATTGTTGATGTCATTTAAAATCTAGATCAGTTTGGGCATAAATGCCCACGTGTAATTGGAGCATTTATAAAAGGTAACACATTTATGATACAATCTCTTTGTCTGTGAAGGGGATCTCATGGGGTTGCATGTTTTCTGATGTGATTGTCGATTATCTGTAATTTTGAATTGAAGTTTTTGCTTGGTACATGGATGAGTGAGGACCTTTGTCATCAGTCTATGATGTGTATAGTTAGAATTTATAAGTATTCTTTTGAACTTGTTTTTTATTGATGCATGTTTTCTAAGTGTATCTTGGCAATTAGTTGGTTTATTCTGTTGTATACATGGATAGGTGATGCTCTGGTTCATAATGTATTATGGGTATCCTTTTGTAATTGTGGGGCCGCCAGCTATAGCTGGCAGGCCACTTAGCAAAACCCGTTTTGTGCGTGATGTATGTATGTGTGTATGTGTGGGTGTGTGTGTTTGTACTGGATGTGTGTGTCACAAATTGTTAAAGTTTTTTCATGGGGCGGCCCACAAGCTTATTATCTTTGAATATAGCTGAGAACCGCGAAAGCCGAGAACTAGCGAAAATTCTAGTGTTAATTTGTATTTGAATTGAAATGAAAGTTTTTAATATTGCGTTGTTTTTTTTATATTAATGACAAATGTAATGACACGATATAACACAATGTGTTGAGTTGTCGTTTTAAAACTTCAATACTCACTCACTGCACTCATTCCTTTATATCACTTAGGGTGAAAAAAAACAAAGTGCTTTTGATTATTTTCAAGTGTTTAATGTTTTTGATTATGGATAATTTAAGGAGTATGTTTCCAAATTCAGAGGCGTGATGTCTTCAGGAACCAAATTTTTCGGGTTAGGGAAACTTATGTTTCGGAAAGGACAGATTTTGACGGAACATTGACTTCTAACATTGATTCGTGTGATAAACAGGGGAAAATTTAATGGTAGCCACAAAGTGTTTACTACAAAGGTGTAGGAAACATAAGCTACGCCCAGTTTGACATAAAATATCCACGAATTCAAGATCTGTCGATGTAGTTTAAGCTTTATAGCCTAAATATGGAGAGGACAATTTTGACGAATTAACGATAAATTTCAAATTGACAATACATGTTAACAAATGGTCACAGTCTTTTAAAATTTCTGGAGCATAACTTAACTGACCTCCAAATGTTACTTCCTGAATGCTGAATGTTGTCAAATGTTCTGATGGGACAGTGCTGAATTTACTCAAATATAGCTTAAATCAAATGAGACAGGGATTTTAAGCAATTTCCATACATATGTTCAGATTTTTGTTAGTGAACAGCATTTTCAAAAAGGTTTTACTCTTGCCGCTAGGTAGTCTTTTGGTGGTCTTTGAGTTGGATAGTATTCAATTTATGAAAAAGTACAGACTCTTTTTAGGGTCCCTTTGTCGTGTCAGCCCAAGAGATACCCTGTTGTAAAAACAACCCATAATCTTTATTGCTGTCAAAAGAGTCTATAGCTAGATTTGGTTTACAGTGTTGACCTTTGACCCTTTTGCAGCTAACAGAGTAAATATAAACCCAGCCACTTTTTGACTTCCAACAAAGGTTTTCTGTTACAGGAGCCCATCTGAGACAAGAGACATCAGATGCTAAAATGTATTGTCCTGTAAGTCCCCAATAACTTCAAATTCTCAGCTCTGTGGGATCAGTTTGATGTTGTTGTACCTAAGTTATGCAAACAAAGAACCTAAAATATGTACGTAAGCATCATAAGGAGCTATATTTATTCACTTAAGGGGGCATCTACCCTTAATCCTTTGTGGAGCAAGGATTCTGAAGTTTTCTTAATTTCTGAATTCTCACTACTTCAGCTCTATGTGACTTTTTATTGTACCCCCCCTACTCTCAACGGTGAAAATCGGACATTCCGTTCCAATGCTACAGTGATCAAAGTGTATTGTACCACGCAAGTAAATACTATTTTCTTATGTTCTTATTGTTTTTAAGCAGCTGTATTTACTGTTTATCTTATTGTTTTTCAAGCAGTGACTATTTAAGAAAATGCCAAAATAAATTACTTTTTGGCTAATTAGGTTGAATTATGTCCTGATATTTTGTATTTAAATTTAGCATAAATTAATGTAGATAATAAATTTGACATTTTCAAATAACAAAACTCAGACATTTTATAAATAAAAACTATAGTGTTTATAGAACTTAATGGCCCGTATATCTTTTTTTGCAATTTTCGGCAACTTGGAAATTTGCCCCCCAAACTTTTGGCACTTCCGAAGGGTCGACCACCCAAAATTGGCACAATTAGGTAGGTTTTATAATGCTCTACAACTTATGGAGGGACGTTTGATATCTGTTATTAATAAAGCCTCCAAAATCAAATACAGCAAGAAAAATTGAATTTTTTCAAGAATTGGTTTGCCATGGCAACACACGGATAAAATTGAAAATGTCTCCGCATTAAGTTGCACAGATTGACCCATGTAACTTACCTGGATAGCAGACGACTGGTAAAAAAGACCCTATTAGTACGAATTTTTGGGGGGCAAAATGTGCAATTTGCTTTACCCAAAGTTCAACACATGTGACTGAACCCCAGCTCATTTTGCATATGAGTAGCGGGCAAATTTACACAAATAAAATATAATTTTGAACCTCGGTTCAATATGCCTTTGTTACATGGATTATAACAAGCCATACTTCCAACATTTTCAACCTCTACCCTGCTTTTCAAAATTAACACCTCAAAATGGGGGTAGATGCCCCCTTAAAGCAACATAGTGGCAGTGGGTTTGTAACCACCCTTTTTTAATTCAAACTCCACCCTTTTTTTGAAAACACCCTTTATACCATTAACTCGGTAACCCCACCCTTTTACTTGATGGGCTGTATACTTGTGGCAGTGGGTTCTGAAAAACGCATCCAGGTCCTTAGTAATATTCATTGGTCGTAGGGAAGTAATTAGCCTTGTCTGGTAAAGGGGGAGGCATACATGCCCACCTTCATGTTTTATAGGAATTCACCCCTTTTTGAATTTTCAAAATTGCAAAAATAAGGATCTCCCTATTTTGAAATTTAAAACAAAATCTTGAAAATAATGCCAGAAAAGTCCTGAAATCTTTTTTGGGCTCCTGAAGCTCTTCCTGCCAGCTTAAAAAACATGGGAAAACCCAGAACTTCAGGAGACTCTTCCCCTGTGTACTCCGCTTGAGGCCTTAAAGTGGAATCACAAAGTAGACAAAACCCTAAGGGGCTTTCGTGATGAGGTGTTCGCGACCACATGCATTCTGATTTTCTGCGGTTTCTCATTTGGAGGTATGGGGATGGACCCTATTTCCGGATATTGAAGTTCCTTCATCTGATAGATGGCACTTCCACTCCCAAATGTCAATCTTCAGGAAATATAGAAAATTTCAGGTTTCCCCGCTGACATTGAAAAGGATTCAGGGATCCCAAATCTTATTACAAACTCCCTTTTATGAGGTTTGCACACTCTTCAAATGTTAATGATAATAAAGCTTGTTACTCATCCATTTCTTTGTGCCTCTTATAGCTTCGTTGGAAACTGATGATAGTAGACGAGGGCCACAGAATGAAGAACCATCACTGCAAACTAACCCAGGTTTTGAACACTCACTATATCGCCCCTCATAGAATCCTATTGACTGGAACACCTCTCCAAGTAAGCAGAGTAACCCTTTGTTCATTTTTTGTCATTTCATACCTTTTTTTATTTTCCTCACAATCTCTCTTTGAATGATAAGCCTGTCAAGCTTTTAGAATCACTTTGCTTGTTCATAAATCATATTTTTTCCTTTCATCCTTTTTTATTTTCTCACATCTCTTTGATGAATAAGCCCTGTCACAGCTTTAGAATACTTCTTGTTCAATAAATTTCATATGTTTTTAAGTCTGATTTCCCCCCCTTCTGTTTTGTTTGTAATTTGCCCCTATTGGGAATGTAATGTGTTGGGCATTGTGCTACTTTCTGTGGAATATCATATTAAATAAAATGTTAAAGGGTTACTGTCTGAAGTTGTTGTATTCAGGCTGTCCATCTAACTTCTTGAGCTCTAAAGGTGGATGATCTCATTTAAGTATATAAAGTTTTCATCTTGATAGAATAGCCTTCACCCCAAAACCCCATCTGTAAAGTTTGCACCAATATTTCAACCCATTTTTTGATGTGAGAGCTAAAAACATGATTTTGTAAAATTAATATTGGTTGACCAAAATGGAGCACATTTTCACTCATTACATCCAAACCAAACATCCTTTAGTCTAAAGATTTCACAGGGTAAATAAGAAAAATAGTACCTTTCTTCAGATAGCAGAATTTTGACCACTTCCGGTAAAATCTGGGGACGAGGCTATTATTGATTGGACCATGGCCCTGTAAGACTGATTTGATTTAGTAAGCAGGCTTTAGAATCCCAAAGTTCCAATGCTGCAGCAAGCTTTATATATATATTATACTATATCTTATTACAAATATTCTCTTTGTGCTAGTCTTATGTCAGTTTAGACAACTTTTTTAATCATTTTTTTTTAATCTGTTGCAGAACAAGCTGCCAGAGTTGTGGGCTCTACTGAACTTCTTGCTACCTACCATCTTCAAGTCTTGCAGCACATTTGAGCAGTGGTTCAATGCACCTTTTGCATCAACTGGAGAAAAGGTGAATGATTTAAACAGAGTGCTGGTGTAATCTGCGTATACTTTGTTCACTCTCAAGTTGGCAGTGACATCGTGATGCGTCTTTGTATTCTCGCTAGCGTTTCGATTGTGCCTTTGTATGCATTTGTATACATGTAATGCTGTGACTCTGAGGAGCGCGCAATTGTTTCAGGACTGTATCCCAAAAATCCATTGTAGTTCTGCAGCAAATAAGCTGTTTTTATCACCTGCACTATTACAGGAAACACATACTAATCCAAATTATGTATGTCCGTCTGAGTGTGTGTGTGCGGGTGTCTGTGTGTTAAACTTTCACTGAACCTTTTTTCAAATTGCTTGTGCATGGACACCTTAACTCCAATTGCCACAAAACTCAGGTCATAGGTGTACCATAGAGACTTCCATGCCCTAGAGTGTAACATGTGTTAAATTTAATTATTTTCACGTTTGGACCAACAAAAGCCAAATATTTTTTTTTACAAAGTTTGAACAAAGTTTAGTCAATTAACTGCTGACTTCTAATTGCCTGTACTTGCATGACAGTTTTTTTATCCCCCCTGGCTTGAAAAGCAGAGGGTAATATTGCGAGGGTGCGCATGTCTGTATGTATGTGTGTGTGTTCCAGTTTGGTTAGGTTTTAGTTAGGTTTTCGTTTTTTGTGTCTCCTTCGAAAAGTTGAAGTCAGATTTAAACCAGACTTGGGGTTATGGTACAATAGGGGTTCCTTCATATCTGGCTGGTGTCAAAGGTCATGGACCAAGGTCAAAGGTCATCTGAGGTCATGTTCCAGACTGCCATCTTGCCAGGGGGATGTCGCAAGTTTACTTGCAGTATTTTTTTTATCATTGGGAGGTGTTTCTAGAACAAAGTCGCTAAAAACTACTGTAACTTAACATGTGTACATTACATGGCTATAAAAACTATGGTATTTACTTCAGGTGGAGCTGAACGGGGAGGAGACCCTGCTTATTATTCGACGTCTGCATAAGGTACTGCGACCCTTCCTGCTGCGGCGACTTAAAAAAGAGGTTGAATCTCAACTGCCAGATAAGGTAATGATATTGTGGCCAAAAATGAATCACTGGAGGGGCCACTTTTCAGAAGCCACTGCTACAAGAAACTAATAATTTTTTAATTTTAGGCCATATGCAGAAATTAATCCAGAGATGCTGCTTGGCTATTTTTTTCCAGAATCTTTTTTTAAACAAAATACAAAAAAGATGTGAAAAAAAGTGATTTTTGCCATTTCTTGTGCAATAATACCGCCATGGCAATACTATTCTTTCATGAGTCAGTGGCTCCTAATCGTCATATCACCACAAATGCGTTACGTGCAAGGTAGTAAAGGTACTATCACAATACAGTTTCTGCAAATAAGTCGTGGCCAGTGTGGAACACTTGGTATGCACATAGCAAATCGGTAATGTATTGGCATATTTGCGCAGCTCTGTAAATGAGATGCAAGCACATACTGTGTCTTGAGCTGAACTCTTTATATACGTGGCAGGTATCTAATACGCTGGCCACAATTCTTCTGCGGAAACTGTTGCTCAGGAATTGACAAGCTGTCCGTACACATACACGAGTCAAAACGTGGAAAATTTTGAAGTTTACATGAGATACATGTTAAAGGCACTATGAGTGATTTGTCAAATCAAACAAAAAAAAATCATCAAAATTCAGATTTTTGCATGTCTGTAACAAGTATAGCTATTCTAACATACCCTGCAAGTGCTAAGGCAGAAAGCAACCTAATAAGGACAAAATCTGATGTTACTGCCCATACGCACACTTAATACAACATATAAATGAAAGAAGATTCATATCCTTGAACACTGCTGTTTATTTCTTTATTGTCATTTGAAGAAAATATCTTACTTTAACTCTACAAGCTTATCCATCACTTACAAAATACTCCTGCAAATTTTGAATATTTTGACTCTTTTGGGTGGATTACTGATGGTGCCTTTAATACAAGATGCAAATATTGCAATATCTGCATTTGAGGATGTAGGCTATCTGATCGATAATAGAATGATCGATTATTATTTCTCAACAGGTTGAATATGTGATCAAGTGTGACATGTCAGCTCTGCAGCGTCTCCTGTACAGACACATGCAGGCCAAGGGTGTGATGTTGACTGATGGATCAGAGCATGACAAGAAGGTAAAAGGGACATTTCTTGCGGTAGACTTTGTAGTTACTTTTCTAATGGAGCTCTTTCTGATACAATATTCCAGCATTTTGATAAGAGGCTGCACATAATAATAATAACCAGTTTTTATATAGCGCTTAATCCCTGCAAACAGGATCAAAGTGCTCTTGACAATTATTATTGCGGCGCCTTCAGGAAATCGTCACAATCAGTTGCTGTGCAGACCTAGTTGTGGTTTTAAACAAAATCATGTTTCGTCGCAAAATTTTACTTACAGGTTTTTAGGTCAAGATCATCCAATCAAGATGAAAAGCTTACATAATTAATTTGGGCCACCCCATTTAAGTAAAAATAAATATTTTATTGTAGAAGTATCCATGTGGTTCCTGAATTTCGTGATCATCTTGTTTCGTGCCATCGTTTTCCCCATATTCAATTGGAACAATCCAGTGGTCACTTTCTTGTTTTTTACCAATCATGAACTACAGGGCTCATGCGATGTTCTTATATGGGCAGCGAACATGTATTTGACGGGCACGTGTCAGTTCTTATGGTGGGAACGTCATATGCGGAGGTCATTATATGACATGCATTGGCGTTAGCGTCTTTACACCAGAGTGAAATTTGATTGGAACACAGGCATTTTTCCTATTCATAGGGTTATGAATTTTGTTTGATATCATTTATTTGTTATTGTTTTCAACAGGGACGTGGTGGTACAAAGGCTCTGATGAATACCATCATGCAGCTGAGGAAGATATGTAACCATCCTTTCATGTTCCAGCATATTGAGGTTAGTAGCCACAAAGGATCTTTATATGTTTCCAATAGGCATCCATCTATGGTAGAGTTTATCTATACACTACATTCCATACCTTTAATGGAAACATGAATGTGCCTTGTTGCTGCACTGGTGTGGTACTGTATACAGTATGTGTCATCACGCAGCTGTTTTATGCATATGTATGACTCCTGCTAGTAAAGCAAGAAACTCTCTTCAAACCTAATAACTTCAGATTTAACACTCTCCCGGACTTTGGGCTACTTCTAGCCCAGATTCCTTCAGCGGTTCCATTGTTTTAACGCAGTGAAGTTGAATCATTACTCAAAGCTAGCGAGACATAGCAATTCTGACCGCAGCCTGCCTTAGATTTCTAGCCAGAGTGTCTTGCCTCGAGGCCGTTTTTCAGTGAAACTGCAACCCGATATCAGCTCGTCTGCCCACACGTTTGCAGACGGGAGGTCAGTAATTGCCAATCTTTATCTTTATAAAGTCCTCGGTGTGTGAAGCCCGTGAATTTGCCTAGCATGGGTCCAGAAAGTGTTAATCAAAAACTTTGCTGACATTGTGCCCCTGTGGTTTAGCTGGTAAGAGCTTCTTACATGAAACACAAAGGTTTACTGATTGGAATCCAGTCGGGTGTAGGGTTTTTGCTTTCTTTCACAGTTTATGTGTGCAGGTTCTGTGTGGAGAGAGAAAGATAAATGTTCTTCCCTTTTTATTGTCTTTCTATAAGTAATGATTATAAGTTTGTAAAAGTATACATTTTCATAAAGGACATACCCCTGGTAATGCAAGGAATAAATAAGCAGTTTAAGAGAAACGCACAAGCTAGATCTATGTGAGATACTTTTGACCATTTGTTGTAGAATTGCAAAGTCCCCTTGCTACTGCATTATAACTTAAAGGTGCTTGTTCTAATTTATGTGTATTATGTTATCTACTTGAAACAAGATACTGGTACTTACATACACTTAACCACCAAGTATTGTGGGAAACAAACTTGCAGTTTTTATAGTAGAAGCCATAATGCAAATTGCAAGGCCCTATTTGCTACTGTGCTAATATTGATGGTTAACCATTAAAACAGCACTTTTTTGTCTGTCTTGGGAAAGAAATGGATTTGGAAGCTGAAATTTCAGGACGACAGAAAAATTATGGTCTTTCTTCTGATATCAAAATTGATACTACTAACCGCATTAGTCAGGAAGGTCTCAAAGGCAATCAGAACAAGCACCTTTAAGGATGCATAAAAGACCTGGACAGTCCAACTCTAGTATAGAAAGTAATTAGTGAATACAACATCATTTACTAAAAAAAAGATTGTAGTTTTTTAGAAAAAAATTACAAGACACCAAAAAAAGGGTGAAATTTGTTGGAAGATGTTATCATCCTATGGATTAATTTTTATATCTATCCCACCTTCAACAGGAATCTTTCTGTGATCATCTGGGCATGCCAGGTGGCATCGTCCAAGGTCCCGATCTGTACCGTGTTGCCGGGAAGTTTGAGTTGCTGGATCGTATCCTGCCGAAACTGAATGCCACTGGACACAGGTGTCTGCTCTTCAACCAGATGACCTCGCTAATGACTATCTTGGAGGATTATTTTATCTTTAAAGGTGAGAACCGGGTTTAATTTGGGATTGTGTAGTTAATAGATAATGTTGATTTGAGCTACAACATGGGAAAAATACCAAAAGTCATCATATAATGCGAGTTTATTTCAAATGCATTGTTTTTCGGTTCTTCCTGTGGCCTTATCCAAAAAGTAGCATTTCTATTATCCCTACTCAAAACGCTGGAAGGCGAGTGCCGTGCTTACGTGTTCGTTTTTGCTCCACATCATAGAAATCGCACAACTGCTCACCACAATAATTAACATGGGGGGGTTCATTCTTACCCATCAAAACAGCTTAAAAATCCCAGATATTGAAATTCAAAAAGTATGATGTCCAAATTTTTATCTTTGCATCTGGTTAAAATACACAACCAATTTCTTCATGGGAGTACCTTTGAAGTACCTGTTAAGTAGCCACGGAGTTACCACCCGCATGGGTACCACATTGCCGGCCGCAAAAGTGGGGGTAATCATCCACCTAGGTACACACGCAGTAGCTTAACCACTAGTCACCCCATGCGGGAGTACCTGTGTGGGTACTCCCATGCAAACGAGCTTTGAGCTCTGTGTGATTATTTCAGTAATTTCATGCATTATTTAACATTTTGGTCACATATGTTTTTACACAAAATGTCATATATAGGGGTTTTTGGTGATGCTCAACTCAAATATATATTTTACTTAGCTTGAAAATGATCAGAAAGTCGTAAACAACAATGGAATGTTTGGCGCCCTCTATAGTCCAAAGTGCTGCCTACTGGGCAGCCGGTTGGGGAGTACCTGTGAAGGTACTCCCGAGGAGTAGCTGCAGTGGTACTCCACTACTGGTGGCTTACATGGGTACCTGTCAGTCACCTAGCAGGCAACTGCAGAGTACACTATAGGATGGGTAATGCTATAGTAAACATAGCTGCTACCCACCCAGTGGCTTGTGTATTCGCAAGTACTTAGTTGTAGATACTGCATCAATAATGCATCAATGGGGTACCCTTGGAGTAGAGCTAGGAGTACACACAGAGTAGCCTAAGCTCTGGGTTACATCGTGAGTAGGAATCTTGCTGTGTAGATATTAGTGCATATATGTTTATTTGAACCTTTACTATTTGACATTATGTATTGCTCCCATGATATGATTATAGCCCATTGAGCCCTGTACATGAACCAATTAACTTCAAACTTCATGGGATACTAGTTATGTCAAGAGTTCACTTCAAGTGTGTCAGATACACATACTGAACAGCACCCAACTTTTAAGTTAATACTGAACAGTACTCAACTTTTTAAGTTAACTGTTGGTCAATCAACTGAAGTAATGATGTCACTTTTGTGAGTTTTGAAAATGCCTCTTTTTGTGTTTGATCTGCGCTCAGTCAGCCGAGAAGTAACGGATGTCTCTGATTTTCACACAACAGTTACCTAACAATCAGAGGAATATTATTAACTAAACTCCCTGCTAGAATTTTTCAGAGTTATTTACAGTGCGCCGAGCGTGACGTGCGTCAACACGGAAGTGAATGCCGATTGACTTGTTGAATAGGTTGGCCTCCCCATTGGTTAATCGCGCATGAGGCTACCCATAGTCTCCGCCCATTTTATGCAGATACTGCGGCGCGTGCGTTGCTGACCTCTGAACAATTCTGGCAGCAACTGTAGTCCTGACTGTGGTGAAGCTCCTACATAAGAAATTAAGAGCAGCTGTGTAGAGGGGGACTTTATGTGCTTTGTTTATCATCTAAACATTCTTGAATGAAGCAAAGCATTCTTCTTTTGTATTTTAATCCCTTAAGGCTACAAATATCTACGTCTGGATGGTACCACAAAGTCAGAAGACCGGGGAGACCTCCTGACTATGTTCAACGCCCCGGGATCGGAGTACTTTGTGTTCCTCCTGAGCACACGTGCAGGCGGTCTAGGCCTTAATCTACAGGCTGCTGATACTGTCATCATCTTTGACAGCGATTGGAATCCGCATCAGGTAATAGAGCTGCCACTTCATAATTTTTTTTTTAATATACTAGGGTTAAGGAACAGCAACTATGAAGTCCTTCCCATCATGCACAGGGACAATGAAACTGGGGTTGCCAAAGTAGGGAACCGTTAATAGGATTGTGTCCAAAATAAGATTGTAAAATATAAAAATATGATCATAAGAACACCAAATCAAATGATTTTTTAATATCAATTAACATTAGCACGTTAAGATGTGTTGCTAACATTCGTTTGCTAATCTTACATGCAAATTTAATTTGGCTTTTTTTTTTCAGCTGAGAGATATGCACTAGGGGAATGGCTTTATAGCTGCTGCTGGGTTAACACTTCCTTGGTCCAATGGCAGCCATTTAAAAAAAATGGTGCTTTTTGAATGATTCTATAATAGCTGCCACGTGTTGACTTTTTATTGACTTGTCGCTATTAATTTCTCTCAATTGCTTTTTTAAATATTTTTGTTCAAATGTATAAGATTATTACTCACAAATTTGTTTTTGAAGAAAAATGCAAATAAAATACAAAAAAATAATCAATATGAGCAAGTGGTATGAGTATTTCAATGTCAATTATATAATTTTTTTTCTATAAAATACTAACTGGAAATCTTATGCATTGTGTATGTGTTATCCACTGCAATTTCTGGTTCAGCTGGAAACCTTCTAATTCACCTTTTGCTGTCACCGGAGTCCTCTTGAAAAAGACAGTTCATTTTGTTTGTTTTTGTTGGTGAAGATATTTTCATTCTATATCAGATTCAGCCATCCAGTGTTTCTATTCAATAGTCACAAAATAGGCGCTTCAACTTCCTTGGACCAGCCGCAATGCCCATCTTGATTTTCAAAGAACTTGGCATATCACAAGGTCGTTTTGGGGGTTTGGATTTCAGAAATTTAGATTCCTAATTTTTTTTTTAAAACACTGCAACATTATGGCGCCAAAACCCGATGACATGGCAGTTTCTATTGGGTGTAAACTGAACCTTGTCCGAGGTCGATGCCAGGATTTATGTACATGTTTTCTAATTGGCTGGTGGACCATAAGGGCAGCACATATCATTAATGACGTCACATTTGTCACAAGATTGTGATCACTTGAGCCAAGGCCGTGTTAAAGTTAAATCCGTACAACAAATAATGTTATACAATATACTCTATAAAATAATTATTGACCACATATCGAGTGAATCATTACACTGAGCTGATTTCCTTTACACCAATGTTGACTGAAATATATGCATTTCCCTTCTGAGAAGTGGAATGCCCCAAAATACCATTTTAGCACCCCTAAAAGAGAAAATGGTCTCAACCAGTGACCCCAGGTCACACCCTGTCGACCATTACTCTTCCTCAATTCCGTTTTGGCTGTCGTACAAGACGGACGCATCGCAGCTCTGTTGGCAGATATGAGACTGAGATATTGATACTGGACTGATAGTCGTCTCAAACGGAATACTCCTACTACTATACCATAACTATCTGGATATATTATTGGATTATATATTGGATATTAAGTGCTCTATCTGGTCGGAATATACGGAGACTCACGCCCATCGGAGAGCTTTTATTATGTATCCTTTTTTTTGCCGCCGTTGCGGTCATGTGATCTGTGTAGCGGGAAAAAAGGTAAACAAAGGCAGCCATTGCCGCACGTGTTGCAGCTTTGGACGCCTTTGACTATGTGTGAGTTTGTTTGTCTGTTTATTCTTAGTGGGCACGGCCTACTTTCGATTAAACTTGGATGGTGTGTGTTATTATTTTATTATATGCTTGTGGTATATTAAATAAAATATGTCGAAACTGTGTTTGAAAAATTTCTTTAACCGTTGGTGACTCAGTTACCGAGTTGGTTTTTGTTAGTCCCGACGTTGCGTCCCGGGTACCCTCCACGGCACGCTTTGTTATTTTTCTACGGTTTTGGTGCGCACGCTTGTCCATCTAGCAACTCACGCTCACCCCGTTATGTCACAAAAATTTTGCATACGCTGCCCCGCGTCCATCTATTCTTGGGACCCCCATCCTCTTTGTGCCGACCACAGGCAGTGCTCCCGCACCAACCGGTGTTCCTCTTTTTGTATCGGTCTGTCGGATGTTCAATGGGCGACTATTGAACATGGGTACGCCTCTCGTGTTGCGTCCACGGAGAAGGGGGGGGCGGTAATCGGGCTCCGGTCCGGGGTTCTTCCAAGGCAGCCGCTGCTGCTATTGGTGTTCCCGAAGGTGGGGTAGCTTCGGCTATTCCGCGGCACGTTAGCGGGGCGACTTCGGGTCGCCTCTCTAACACGCCACCGGCCGCTGGCTCGCCTGGTTCAGCTCTAGGGGATGCCTAGCGTGGTTACGGTTCCGGTGTCTTCGGGCGCCTCAACCGCGACCACGGTGGCCATCACCTCAGGGGTTGTTACGACTAACCCCGGGGAGTTGGCTTCGGTGTCCCTTGGGGGATGCCGCAGGTGTTGACTTCACTACACCCCGCGTGGCTAGCCTGGCTAGCCATGCAGTGCCGCCGCACGCTGTACTGGGCCCTTCAGGGCTTGGCGTGGCGAGTGGTGCTCCGCCGGGATGGCCCCCGCAGATGCCCCAGCTGACTCGGTCGGCTCAGGCCTCTTACGCGGGTACGCCTGCTACGGTTACGGATGCCAGGTATCCTGCACCTGTTCCTGCGGCGGGTCCGCCTATGGCGGGGTACCCGGTGGGTGCACCCGCTGCTGGCGTTCCTGCGGGGCAGCCATCGTGGCCTGATCCTGCGGGGACACAGTACCCGCCGCAGCCAACCTTTACAGGTTACGCTGCGTCCCCGTACCGGGCCGGGGCAGGGCGGTGTACCCGTCCAATACCCCTCGGCTAACGTTCCTGGGACTTGGGGTGTCGTCCCCACGCCTTCTCGGCCTGTACCCTCGTCAGGGTCGGGTTGGGTGCAGTCGAGCCTTGTGGCTCCTGCGGCCCAGCCTATGCCAGTTGGCTTGGTCCCTGCGGGGGGCCCTAGTACCGCTGCCCAGGTGGCGGTACCTGGCCCACCGCCTCCATCTGCTTCTGCCGCACCGTCCTCTCAGGACTCTTACCGGCCACAGACCTCCGACGTTTCGGAGGCCAGCGCTAGTGAGGGAGACTCTGACTCCGAGGAGACTCACATGGGTGATGATCCTTCGCAGTCGTCTCGGTCCGCGGCAACTTCGGAGCAGGAGGAGGTGGACTCTCTTCCCGCGTGCACCCCTCACGTGCTGCGTAGGGCGGCTGAAAGTCTTGGCCTGTCTTGCGCGCCGGAGCGGCGTGCGGAGGAGGGACAGCTCAATCTGGGCTTCCCCATCCTCCCTCCGGAACGCGTCCAGGCATTGACACTCCCGGCGGACGTTGGTCTGTTGTGGAAGCGTTCCGGGGAGGTTCCTCAAAAGCTCTCTTCATACCCGGTGAAAACTTTTGCCAGGTCGTTGAGGACTTCCGAAGGAGATTTTAACTCCTTCTTGAGGACTCCGACCATAGATCGGGACCTAGCGGCCAAGTTGCCGACGGGCAAGGCTGTCCCGACTGGATTCTCCCCCTTCTGGGAGGAACAGTTGAGACACCTAGACCTGGCGGTGACCTCTGGCATACGTCTATGGGCTTTTTCTATGGTCCTCGCCCACGATCTCAGGTCTTTGTTGGGCGAGGGTGGAGCTGCCTCCCCGGAGGCCTCTGACGCCGTAACCGTCCTAGCCTCGCTAGTGACGCGGCAGACAGAGTGTCTCAATGTCCATGGCGCGTCGCCTCAACTTCCTGCGATGCGAGAACGCCTGTTTTACTCTACGCTCTCTCAGCTCTGATCTAGCATCAGAGGTCTCCAAGACCAAGCCGGAGTCATGGGACGTCCTCTTCGGGGGGTTCGTTCAGTGATTCCATGCTGGCCTCAGCGGAACGCGTAGAGTCAGAACAGGCGCTCAAGGAGGCTCAGGCGAAGATCTCCTCAGGGAGATCTTTGGCTAAGAAGAAGAAGCAGCGCTCTCGCTCCTCTTCTTCTAGTCGTGCCGCCAAGCAGGCGAAGCCGACACCAGCTCAGCCACCCAAGAAGCCAGCAGCTCCGGCACCTTCTTCTCAGAAGCCCGGGGCCAGGGCTAAGGCTCGTCCCCCTCCCAAAAGCAAGGCGCCTGGGAAGGGGAAGCAGCCTAAGTCCTGAGGGCACAGCGGCCGCGGGGTCTCTCCCTCGGGAGGGAGCCCTTCCACCTCCGGTGGGCGGCCGCTTGTCTTCTTACGTGCGGGAATGGCCAGCCATTTCTCCCGCACCTTGGGTGCTGAGCGTGGTGGAACGGGGGTATCGAATAGAATTCACCGCGACACCCCCGGCGACTTCCCGGCCGAGACCCACCCCGCTTCCGGGGGAGCCGAAGAACCAGATTCTTCTGGCAGAGGTCTCGGCCCTTCTGGCGAAGGCTGCCATCTCCCCCGTCGACCCCCCGTTCGCCAAGGGGTTTTGGTCGACGTTCTTCTTGGCTCCCAAGAAGACCGGGGATTGGCGTCCCATCCTGAACTTGAAACCACTGAATCAGTTCATCAAGCCGAAGAAGTTCAGGATTGAAACCCTAGCGTCGATCCTGCGCTGTCCTTTGAAGGGGAGCTGGGCGTCTTCTCTAGACCTGAAAGACGCCTACCTACACGTCCCAGTCGCACAATCGGACCGTTGCTGGCTCAGATTTCAAATCCAGGGCCAGACGTACGAGTGGACGTGTCTCCCCTTCGCACTCTCCACCTCTCCCAGGGTCTTTACGTTTGTGACCCGGGAAGTGGGCGCCTTCCTCAGGCGAGAGGGGGTCAACCTCTGCATGTATCTGGACGACTGGTTATAGTACGTCAGCCACTTTGAAAAAGGGCTCTAGTTTTCGAGTTAGGGTAGGTGGTCGAGTAGAAAAATGCCAATGGTACCAGGTGTTAGGGACATATGTGTGGATCATCACCTGGGTGGATGTAGAAATCAGAAGTGGTGCAATTATTTCTTATGGGCCAAAAATGGTCAAAATTGACCCAAATTAGGTAAAAATCATAGAATGGTGATTTATTTATTCTGACTTCATATTGAAATGTATTACTAATAAAATTCCCCCACTATATAGCTGTAGATTCAAGAAAAATTTGATTGTTGGAATCTGGGGTTAATTTTGACCCCAGAAAGGACCAAAAGGGGTCAAAATTGACCCAAATAAAGTAAAATTTTTTTGTATAATATTGTAAAAATACACTGTGGTATATTAATGTTATAGTTTTTATTTTCTCCACTATATTGCTGTAGAGTCAGCAAATTTTATGTGGAATGTCTGGGGTTTTTGACCCCAGAAAGTACCCAAAAAGGGGTCAAAATTGACCCAATAAGGTAAAAATCATAGAATTGGTTGATTCCAACGTCATATTAATGTAATAGTTTTCATTTTCCCCCTATATTGCTGTATATTCAAGACGAATTTGAATGTTGGAATCTGGGGTTATTTTTTACCCCAGAAAGGCCCAAAAAGGGGTCAAAATTGACCCAAATTAGGTAAAAATCATAGAATGGTGATTTATTTATTTTGACTTCATATTGAAATGTACTATTTAATTCCCCTACTACAGACTGTCCCAATAAAAACTATACAATCAAACTAAAAATTATGAAAAATATTAACTGTGCATTTTTGCCAGATATTTTGACTTTGTTTAGACAAGATCCTAAGCTAAATCCTCGCTTTTATTCCATTCAATTTGATGGACCCTAAGCGGAAGAATTGTCAGTTGAACACAAAGGATAAAATACCACTTGGGCCAGTTTCACCTGAAGGTTCAAGACACTAAAGGTATAAGGCGTGTAGCATCATTGTGGGATTAAATCCTTTTCAAACAAAAGAATATTGTACAGATCAGAGTGAATGTATTATCAAGTATTGAACTAATCAATATATAATATTTTTCAGTGAAAGCACCAGAAATTATTATGTTGTGGGCGAAATGAAGGACTCACTCTCAGGGGGACAATAATCATGAAATTCTTGGAAATTTGGGGATTTTAACTGCTGAAACTAATGTAACAGTCTACTAGTCTGTTGAGGGACAAATGTGTGGACAACGCTCTAATGTGGTGGGACAATTTACCCTTCCCTATTCCCCACTGCCTCCAAGATGCCAGGGAGGAATATGATGAAGAAATCAGTGTTCAACAAAGAGCATGAAAGGATGGTTGTGTTCAAAGGTCTCAGTTTGCTTTAAACAAGGGTGTTTTTATGGTTCTACCTTCTGCTGAAACCTGGAGTAAAGTTGAGACATCAACACTGTTTGGAATTGAATTTCGTAATGCTACATGTATTTATTAGCAATTGCGACATTATAAAGTTATAAATTATGTTATATCACAAGAAGCAGCACTTTATACCTACTTTTTATTTTAATTTTCAATATGGAATGTCTTGAAAATGATTTTCAATGGTAACTTTGTTAATATCAGGATAGCCGAAACTGGCCCAACAGGTTTTTCAACTGTCTCGGATAATTAGCCATAACTCCTGAACCAGACCCCCAAATTACACCAACTAAAAATCTCATGAAAGTTGGAACACTCCTAAAAAAGAATCAGTGAAACTCCAGTTAATATGAACTTAAATTTTTGGTCAAAAAAAATAATCTTTGACACAAATATGGTAAAAATCATAAAATGGTGATGTATTTATTCCATCTTAATTTTAAAATGTAATAGTATATAGTTTATTTGCCCATAGCTGTAGATTGATGAATTTGAATGTCAACCCCAGATATGGCCAAAAGGTTAAACAAAATGACTTAAAATGGATAAAAACAAGGAAATTTGTATTTGGTATGCATATGTTTCAATATTAAGGCAGTAATTTCAACCTTTATTCACTTTTATCAGTAGTGACATCCAAAATTTTAAACTTTGGATAATAATGGTCAAATTACACCTAATTTGGTCAAAATATATTGACCAATTAATGCATGGTTTACATATCTGCAGTCTTGCTCTGTTAAAATTGGTAATAATTCACAATATCAGGCTTGTAACCAGGGGAGGGGCGGTGGAGGCTGACGCAGTGACGCTCCCATTCCATAAAGTCCCACAACCCCTAAAAGGCCAAAAATAGATTTTGCGAGCGAAAATATGTAGGTAAAAGTCCACT
>JAMKCH010023408.1:0-45614 GCA_023653785.1 Ophioderma brevispina
CCCATTGCGGTTTCAAGTGGAAATGGACTGACTTCAAAATAGAGTGGGACATGGTTTCAGTCCCTAATAGGCCTCTTTGGTCAAAATAAGACACATTCAATTGAGGTAAAAGGAAGTCTTGGGTCTGAGAAGAAAACTAAAAAAATTTTGAGATTAACGTTATAGTGCCTCCAGGCAACAATTTACATGACATATCTCAAACATCCTGAAGTTCATACAGTTTTTGACACTGTGAACCATTGCTGCACCTTGCAAAATAAGGATAGATGAGGCAATTATCATTATGTGTTTTTTCCCTTGCAAATCTTACTTGAGAGACAACAGTGAATATACACACTAATTGCCTATGACTTGATAACTGGACGAAAACTACTAAAATTTTTCTCCAAAACTCTTTCAATGTCAAAGTAAAGGACTACAGTATGTGGGACAAATGCAAGTAATCTACAGCAATCGAGTTTTAGTTATTTCGATTTATTTTGGGTATATTCAACAATGAACAAATGAATTACACTTCCGTCATGAAAGGAAGCAGCTTAAACTGTTGACAGACACCTAAAAACTGCGATGTGTTTGTTGGTGAATTTGCAAGAGAAAAGGTAAATTGAAAATACAGTTTGAGAATCATACTAAAATATATCTAGAAAACATGCCAAAAGAGAGAAGGGTGTGGCCCACAGGTAGGACATTCCCCCTGGTGCTGAAGGTCTCTGGTTCAAGGCCTGTAGGGTATGTAAATTTCTTGCTGGGATTTACTTGCGGTTACTACATTGTGGATTTAATTTGAAGAGCTTTTAATTATACTAGAATTTTGCTCTCTCCAGAGCTGAACTAGAAGCTGTCGAACAAAATGATCAAGGAAAGACAACCAAACCTGGGGGGACCAAGGAAAGGAAAACCAAACCTGACAAGGAAAGAAAACCAACCTGACAAGGAAAGACAACCAACCTGACCAAGAAAGACAACCAAACCTGACCAAGGAAAGACAGCCAAACCTGACCAAAGAAGATAACCAAACCTGACCAAGGAAAGGCAATCAAACCTGACCAAGGAAAGGCAATCAAACCTGACCAAGGAAAAGACAATCAAACCTGACCAAGGAAAGGCAATCAAACTGACCAAAGAAAGACAACAAACCTGACAAGGAAGACACCAAACCGACCCAAAGAAGACAACCAAACCTGACCAAGGAAAGGCAATCAAACCTGACCAAGGAAAGACAGCCAAACCTGACCAAAGAAGACAACCAAAGTTGATCAAGGAAAGGACAACCAAAACCGACACGAAAGACAACCAAACCTGACCAAAGAAGACAAACAAACCTGACCAGGAAAGACAACCAAACCTGACCAAGGAAAGACAAAAACTGACCAAGGAAAGACAACAAACCTGCCAAGGAAAAGGACAACCAAACCTAACCAGGGAAAGACAAACAACCGACCAAAGGAGGACAACCAAACCTGACCAGGAAGAAAACCCAACCTGACCAAAGAAAGACAACCAAACCTGACCAAGGAAGACAACCAAACATGCCCAGGGAAAGACAACCAAAACAGGACCAAGGAAAGACAACCAAACCTGAACAAAGAAAGAACCAACCTGACCAAGAAAAGGAAAACCAAACCTGACAAAAGAAAGGACACCCAAAACCTGGCCAGGGAAGAAAACCAACATGACCACGGAAAGACAACCAACCTGACCAAGGAAAATAGCAAACCAAGACCTGTACCAAGGAAATACACCCAACCTACCAAGGAAAGACAACGCAAACCTTACCAAAGAACGACAACCAACCTGACCAAGAAGACAACCAAACCTGACGCAAGAAAGACAACCAAGTTGATCAAGAAAAAGCCAACCAGACCGACCAAAGAAAGACAACCAAACCTGACCAAAGAATACATAACCAAATTGTCACGGAAGACACCAAACCTGAACCAAGTAAAGACAACCGAACCTGACCAAGAAAGACAACCTAAACTTACCATGAAAGACACCAAACCTGACCGGGAAAGACAACCAAACCTGACCAAGGAAAGACAACCAAACCGCCAGGAGACAACACAAAGCCTAACCAGGGAAGAACAACCAACCTGGACCCAGAGGGACAATCAAACCTGACCAAGGAAATAAAAACCCAACCTGAAAAGAAGACACCAAACCTGCCAAGGAAAGACAACCAACTTGGGGCCCCCAGGGAAAGACAACCAAACCTACAAGGAAAGACAACCAAACCTTACCAAGAAGACAACCAAACCTGACCAAGGAAGAAACCAAAACCTGACAAAAGACAGACAACCAAACCTGGCCAGGGAAGACAAACCAACTCTGCCAAAGAAGACAACCAAACCTGACCAAGAAAGCCACCACCTGACAAGGAAAGACAACCAACCTGCCCATGGAAAGACAACCAAAAACTGACAAGAAAACAACCAAACCTGACCAAGAAAACAACCAACCTGAACCAAGAAAGACAACCCACCCTTACCAATAATTTTGAAAAGACAACCAAACCAGACCAAGGAAAGACAACAACCAGACCAAGGTAAAGACAACCAAACGTGATCAAAGAAAGACAACCAAACCTGACCAAGAAAACCACCAAAGTGACATGACGACACCAAACCTGACTCAGGAAGACAACCAAACCTGACACCACAGCAGACAACCAACTAACCAGGGAAAGACAACCCCACCTGACCAGGAAGACAACCAAACCTGAACCAGGAGACAACCCAACCCTGACGCCAAGAAAGACGCCCAAACCTGACCGGGAAAGACAACCACCGGACGCAGGAAATACACCAACCTGACCATGCAAAGACAACCAAACCTACCAAGGGAAGACAACCAAACCTGACCAAGGAAAGACACCAAACCAACTACCCAGGGAAAACCAACCAACTGACCAAGGAAAGACACCCAAACTGACCAAGGACAGAAAACTCCACCTACAAAGAAAGACAACCAAACCTGACCAAGGAAAGACACCAACCTGACCAAAGAAGACAACCAAACCTGACCAATGAAAGACAACCAAACCTGACCAAGAAAACAACCAACCTGACAAGAAGACACCAAACCTACCAAAGTAAAGACAACCAACCTGAACCAAGGAAGACAACCAAACCTGACCAAGGAAAGGCAATCAAACCTGCCCAAGGACAGAACAACCAAACCTTACCAAGTAAGACAACAAACCTGACTCAGGAAAGAACAAGCCAAACCTGACCCAAGTGAACGACAACCACCAACTCCTAACCAAAGAAGAAAACCAAACCTGACCAAGGAAAGACAACTCAAACCTTATCAGGAAGACATCCAAACCTGATCAAGGAAAGGCACACCAACCATAATTTTTTTCAAGGAAAGACAACCAAACTCCTGCCCAATGAAAGACGCCAACCTGACCAAAAAGGCACGCCCCAAAAACCAAACTGATCAATGAAAGACAACTCCAAAACCGACCAAGGAAAGACAACAACACTGATCAAGGAAGACACCAACTGACCAAAGAAAGACAACCAAACCTGACCAGGAAGACAACCAAACCTGACCATGGAAGACAACCAAACCTGATCATGGAAAACAACCAAACCTGATCAAGGAAGACAACCAAAGCAAACCTTACCAAAGAAAGACAACCAAACAAACCTGCCCACGGCAAGGCAACCAAACTGACCATCTGGAAGAAACACCAAACTGACTCAGAAAAGACAACCAAACCGTACCAAGAAAAGCCAATCCAACCTGACCAAGAAAAGACACCCAAACCTGACCATAGTTTGGAAAGACACAACCACACCAGACCAGGAAGACAACCAACCAGACCAAGGAAAGACCCCCAACCAGACAGGACGACACCAACCTACCAAGAAAGACAACCAAACCTGACCAAAGAAAGACACCAACCTACCAATAATTTGAAAAGACACCAAACCTGACCAAGAAAAGACACCCAAACCTGACCAATAATTTGAAAAGACAACCAAACCAGACCAAGGAAAGACAACCAAACCAGACCAACAAGGAAGACACCAACCGACTCAATGAAACGAACCAAACCAGACCAAGAAGGCAACAAATCCGGATCAAGGCAAAGACAACAAACCTGATCAAGAAAAGACAACCAAACCTGACCAAGGAAAGACACCCAAACCTTACAATAATTTGAAGAAGACAACCCAACCCAGACCAAGGAAGACAACCACCAGACCAGGAAAGACACCAACATACCAAGGAAAGACAACCAACCTGATCAAGGAAAGAGAACAAACCTGACCAAGAAAAGACACCCAAACCTGACCAATAATTTGAAAAGACAACCAAACCAGACCAAATTAAAAAAACAAACAGACAAGGAAGACAACCAAACCAACAAGGAAATACACCAAACCAGACCAGGAAGACAATCCCACCTTCCCAGGAAAGACGAACCCACCTGACCAAGAAAAGACACACCATCCACCAAGGCATGTCATCTTTTCTACAAAGCCAGGACGGGGAAAGGAATAACAGATTCACGAATAAAGGCATTCCATCATCTGTGTTCAAAGATGTGGCATCTTGATTCTCTTTTAAAGACATAATGGTATACCGTCAGTCTGGCAAAAGAATCTTAAATGAAAACTTGCAAGAAAACTACATACAGTGTGTACTTGAGACACAAGGATCAAGTCAAGAGACCAAAATTAATAGTGTGGGTTGGTATGTCAATGAAACAGTTCCGTAGGATTTTGGTGCTTAAGTTGATTTCTTGCTGTTTTTCATTCAATAGGGACCAGGCAGTCAGAAAATGATGGGTGCAAATTTTCGGACTGCTGCCCCCTCCTCAAGGGCGGAAATGTTACTACAGGGAAAAATTTAATAGAGTTGAATGGTGTTTTAATGTAAATTAACATGTTCGTCTCCTATAAGGATTAGAAAAGTATAAATTTGCCTAGGTTCCGACCTTTAGTTTTAAAGAGCTATAGCCCCATAATGAAGTTCAAGGTCATCCTGGGGGTAAGATTTACCTAATGCTCAGATTTGTTGAAACTGGTGATAAGATTGTTGTATTGCCTCACAGGATCAAAATGTATTATTTTACAGTGTGTGACATTGGTTGGCTAATACATAGCAAAATGTGGCAAGGGCTACATGGCTATGGGGGTACCAGAACTTTACTGGGATGTCGTAATGGTGATATCAAAAGAATCAATTAAAAGCATTTTCTGTTTCAGTATGGACACAAGAATCATTTGACACCACTTTCAACAACATCGGAGAATTACCCCCAGGGTGACCTTGGAACCAGTTGGGGCTTATCACCGCTTTTAACTAAAGGTTGGAAGATAGGCAAATATATACTTTTCCTAATCCGTATGACTAGACGAACGCGTTATTGTACATTAAAACACAATTTGCTCGATTCCAAATTTTCCCTGTACTAACATTGCCCCCTTGAAGAAGGGGGCAAGTAGTAGAAAAATTTGCACCCATCATTTCCCTGACAGTTTGGGGCACTATTGAAACCCAAACAGCAACAAATCAATTTTAGCATGAAAATCTACGGGAATACACACCAACCCACCACTATAAGGCTGGGATAATATTTGGTATCATTAAGAAGAAATTGAGCTTGAATTTTATGACCTTGGAAGATTTGGTTATCACCAGAGTTGATAAGTAATATGTGAAAAGTATGAAATTGCAGGTTGCGCAATTTTCGGAATGTCTGATTCAGCTCTCGAGGTCGGGTGAATTGAACTTTGAAGACGAGATGGAAAGTTGGCAAGAATCCCGTAAACGAAAAAAAATCATCATTGCAGTGCAAGGCTTCCAAATGCAATCGGTTAAAAGGCTGTGATAATGATCATTTTGTAAAGAAAATAACAGATGAAAGCTACACTGAGGTAAACTATGAGCAAAGCATTTATTATTTTTATAGCAAATTTAAGTGTCAAATGCCCATCCTTCGGCATGTATTTTTCTCATAATGATGCAGGCCCGGGAGGAGATATTTTTTTATTTATTGTTCGGTAGGTAGACCCTGAGTTTTGTATATTAACAGTTAAAGTGACTGCATACAAAACCTCAAGGTCCGGCCTATCCGGATAGGGGAACAGCCGCTTGGGATCCCCATCTGCAAAAAAAATCCATGCCTTGGAAAGATCCCAGAATCAAGCAGCACGGTTCTGTAAGACAGTGGACTCATAGATATTCACCTTGAAGATTTCATTCAGCACTCATCTAGAATCTCAAGGGGTTACAACAAGAAATTTCATCAAATAAGTTGGAACACCAAAGCATACCATATCATTTGTTCCATCCACAATCCATCTGGAACTCACTGCGGGCAGAAGTTGTTAACAGCCCGGCATCGGACTTCAAAGGACAGGACCAGCAAATTACCTTCAACACAAACTTAGCTTCCATTCCATGTGCCTAGCAAGTGGTGTGATGCACCTTGAGTATTTTGCCAGCAGCGAATCCAGATCCAGAACACGGCTATAGCAAGCATTGAATACTATTCATTTTATACACAAAGGTAATAACCAATTAAGAAAAAAATAAAATTGAAGCATTAACACAAAAAAAAAAGCAGGCGGGGATGCGATACATTTTAATCGTTTAACTCGACTAAAGAAACTTGCACATCAGCTTAGGACTATTCCTGGCCAGCTCACGCAGAAGACAAGGTGTTTTAACGCAGTGTTATAATGCAGGTGCGTGATGTTAGCACACATAAACCAACTCATCTGTCACAGGTATTTAAATCCAAAGCGTCGCTCTTGATGTTCATCAGGATACGACTGGGCTAGTCTAGTCACTGCATGACACTAACTTATACTGCCATCAACCTTTACAAAACAATGCACCAAGTCAGACCTATATGGTAAGATCAGCAGGATATAAATTTCTGGCGAAAGTTTGAACAGTTTCCTTGAAATAATGGCAAGTTTGTGAAAGTTGCACTGAAGAAATGCTGTATGGTCAGATGAAAAAGTTTGGCCCATTGATTGTAAATTATATTTATTTTGTGTAGTATCCAATTTACCCCACAGGTTTACTACCTTTGCTAAAAGTATTTTCTGATTAGCTTATTGCATGTAGGCCCAGATCATGATGCATGTAAATAACCAATTAAAATAGAGCTAAGATCTCTATACACTTAAAAAGATCTTTTCCACATCTTTGATTGGCCAACTAGTCACAAATACCCTACAAATAAACCACTAATATCGACCAGTGCCTAGGATGTCAAACTGTTGTGAACAATAGCCAGAAAAAATCAGTAAGATTTATACAGCTGTGAACTTCAAAATAAATCCATGAAGTCAGAAATTTTTCTTATGGCCAGAAGCGTTTGAGTTATAACCACTATTCCAGTATTTATGTTTGGGTGTTATAAGCTTCTGATAAGGAAAATGGCCTTTGGATGAACTAATTGTGAATAATCTAATGTAAAACAAATACATTGCTTTTGGACACATTTATTGAAAATTTTGTGGCGAGCTAAGCTCCCTCCCAGTTTTCCTTCCTTTTTTATGTCCTGAAAACACAAGACCAATTCATGTTAAAAAGCCACTATTTTTAACCACTGTGGCTTCCGGCCGATTTGATTGGTTGTACATTGGGTTATTTGGTGTATCTCAGACAATCAGGAGACATGGTAAGAAAAGCTCAAAGGTTGTACAAATATTATGACAGGTCTATTTTAATGGTTTACTCAAAGGTTATATCCTGTTATTAGGTAATTAGACTATCAGAGATTACGTAAGGAAAGGTGGAAGACCCAGGGGTTAATACTGTTTATCCAGGTGCCAAGTAGAGATTTCAAGACATCTTAAGAGTCACTCAATTAGATCTCTTACCTTGTAGTTGGCGTTAGAAAATGTTGTTAAAGTGAAACAAAGGTACAAGTCGTGATTTGCCTTATATTGAAACATAGACTGAATTTTTATAATTTGCTCCAATAGAACTCAGAAATGTCACAATTTTTGTACCAAGAAAATAAATCTCACCTGAATCCTTTCATATGGGCATATTTTTGATGATAGCTTCAATATTTTAGGAACACCTGATGTGAAATCTTTTGTTGTCACTTAAACCTAGATGTGCAATTCACAAATTCATAATAATCAAAATAAGTAATTTCGCGTCAAAGTAAGCCATATTTGTTCATAAAAAACATCCACAAATAGCACGATTAAGTGTGAGGAGTACTGGTTTAATATGGTCAAGTTTACACATGTTATGCATGGTTTTGGACTTGAAAAGTGTTGCTTAAATTCCACACAGACAAGGACACCATTGGCATCATGGAAAGGCAGTTCTGGCCTTTATAACTAAGATTCACTATTACTATTTACATTGGTAATACGACAAAGGTATGCTGTTCCAAAAATGCCAAACCTGATTTTTGATAATTGTATCTGGTCAAGAAAATCACTGATAAAGCCTAAAAGAAATGTATGTTTGTCGTAACCAAGGAAAACTGTTAGGGTCGGTCAGTCAGATTTCTTTTTTAAGATGAACTTTCACTTCACACTGTTTTACTCTAAAAAGAATATAACATGCTACTATTTAAAGCTCTTTTATCCAACAAGTATCTTATTTACTTGTAGTTGTTTTGTTGTCATCGTCTTAGTGGGTTTTTTTAATTGAAAATTATGGGTTGGTTGAACGATTTTTTTATATTTTGTGCTAATTTGCATTAAAAAAATTTGGGTCGGCTGGTTTTTCTATACGATGGTCAGGTTACAGCAAACACCTTTTTTGGCCTAATGTCTTTAATACAGATAAATACTGAACTGTGTCCTTGGTGGATGAGGTTATTGTACTTCATAGAGCACCATGCTTAGCAAGCAGAGAAAATGCAAAATGCACTACTAGGAAATTGATGCCTATATTCCTACACCTCTCAGTCACAGCCAAGTATAGACACTATTTGTCAAGACTTGAATGGGGCCAGTCAAGACTTGATTGGATCCAAAATGACAAAAATTGGATATGAACGAAGCAAGACTGTAGCTCAGTAATATTTTATCAAAAAAAAAAAAAAAAAAAACAGTAACCCCGCTCTAAGAGCCATCGTTAAGGGTCAAAGGTCAACATGAAATGGATCTAACTATTATATATGCCATCGTGTAGGCCTCGATGCAAAATGAAAGGGTCAAAGGTCAACAACAACAACAACTCGACATGTGCACTATGACTTCATCATACGTAACGGGCATAGTCTCCTGGAGTTGTCTAGTTATATTTTGTGCTAATTTGCATAAAAAAAATTTGGGTCGGCTGGTTTTTCTATACGATGGTCAGGTTACAGCAAACAAACCTTTTTTGGCCTAATGTCTTTAATACAGATAAATACTGAACTGTGTCCTTGGTGGATGAGGTTATTGTACTTCATAGAGCACCATGCTTAGCAAGCAGAGAAAATGCAAAATGCACTACTAGGAAATTGATGCCTATATTCCTACACCTCCCAGTCACAGCCAAGTATAGACACTATTTGTCAAGACTTGAATGGGCCAGTCAAGAAGTGATTGGATCCAAAATGACAAAAAATGGATATGAACGAAGCAAGACTGTAGCTCAGCAATAAATTTTATCCGATTCTAGAAATAGCTACTCCCTGGCTAACATTAACACTTTCCTAACATGCTTCTGGAATACCTTGATTACTGTCCGTGGGCCTGAGGCAAAGCGCTGTAAAATTGAAGCCACTTTTTGAGTGGGCGCATTATTTCCCCTTTTCGACTTTATCTTTACAAGAAATGATACTAGGTTGAAATAGTAACTGGTTAAAAATGATGGACAGTTTGTTTTGGTTAAAGGTATACAGGTATACATGGCTTACATCAGGCCAAAATGATGGCAAATAAAAATACACACACCTTCTTTAAAGAATAAAGTTGTAAACTAAGTAGAACGTTACACTAGAGGAACAAAGTCGATTGAATCGATATTATTTTGAATTACGATGAGGATTAGCATAAATTAATTCGAGTAGAGGTGTTTATACTGAAGACGGATTTCCGAATTCATTTTCAGCAAAATTACGTCTGTGGAAATCTCATTTATCGAGAAGTTTGATTTTACTGGTTCAACATGTTCACGGAAGTTTCACACGATCTTAAACATGGGGCCTGCGGACGCTAATTTGGTGGCTCGGCGGCCGGCCTGATTAGCTTTTCTGTGAAATTAATAGGATCACAACTGGGGTCAAGGCTACGGCAAAAGTAGAGAGAAACGAGAAAACAACAATGCCGAAGTCAATATTATTTGGACATGACCGAGCAACCCCTCAGTTGTTTAGAAGCACACTTGGTGATAAGCCGGAAATGCGCAAGAGGACGGTCACTTGTTAGACCAGTCGACATGAAATCGATTACGTGTTTCGTTTAGACTGCAAAAAATTCGAAGTCAATGACGACTTATTGAATCTGCTCAAAAATAAGTTGCTAAAAAGCAACTTAAATTCGACTTCTGAAGTCGTATCAATTACGACTGCGTGTGTTTACTTCAGGAAAAGTGAAATCGATGACGATCAATCGAATCAATTCGACTGGCCCAGTGTAAACAGGGCTATAATCTCGAGACTAACCAATATTTTCATTAGTGGGTCAGGGAGTTCTTAGCAGGTGCAGGTGCAGTGTGTAAGGGGCTGCCCCTTGGAATCAAACCCCAAAGGACACTTGTGGGATTTATTTGGGTACTCCGTCTGTTAACTGATTAAAGGTGGGGAACCAATGGTCAAGCTGGTCATTTACAATGTTGCATGATTTAACCATGTCAACCATAGGTCCAACCAAGAGAAGATATCGTAGGCTTCCCACAATGCATTGCTTCCATTGTAAGTTTTTGTCCAGGTAGTCATGTGAATCGTTAGAGATGAAACACTCTTAAAATGAGTTTGTGATCAGTACTGTCAATGTAGCCATGTTTCATCACTAACGATTCAAATAAGTACATGTACAAAAACATCCATTGGAAGCAATGCATTGTGGGAAGCTACTGGAATCTTCTCTAGGTCCAACCATACATAGGTTGGACTGTGGTGTCATTTCTCAAACCTATGGTTGTCCATGGTCAAAGCATTGCCAAGCACAGTTGGCAGTGGTCAAGCACAGTTCGACCATGGTTAACCATGCATGGTTGACATTTCGCCTGTGCAGGTCCAAAGCGGTTAACCCCAAAGCCATTTTCTGCCATGTTGTCAGTAGAAAACTGTTCATTATAGTGCATCATGGGATTATAACACAGCCACTACTGATAAGGTAATAACTTCTAGGCTAACTTGATTCTATTTTCAGACTAGTATGCGACATACATGTGCGATTTCCCAGGGTGCTGTCACATTAGTGAATACCAATCAGTGTTAGCAACCAAGATTTCAACATAAATTGGTGTGAAAATAGAGTAAGCTGGGTTAGAGGGAATTCCCTTCTCCCGAGCCTTCGGTCTGGAGATACCTGATCTTGTTTTGTAAAAAGTGCATGATGTTAGTAATGTTGTTTCAGCTTATGGGTCAACATATCCTTGAAAAGGCATTATTTCCATGTGCAGTTTCAGTGGATTCTGAGAGTAGGTTTTTAAAGGAAATATGTCATGATTCTGAATATTTGGAATATTTGGAAAATTTGGTATGGATGGAAAGCTTAAGTAACGTAGATTACATATAAATCAAAATAAGTTGAAAATTGTCCACATTTGTTGAGTATTTTGCCCTTTTAATTTTCCGCCCAATAGCTTACTCGAAAACGATTCCGACAAATCGACATCGCAGGCAAATGGTGACGTCAAAGTGATGACCATCCATAATTTACGTCGTTGTGACCATCATATCGCAGTGTTGCCACTTCAATAATAATTAAACACAACGAAATGAAACAAAATATGTCATTCTGTAACTTTTTTTTCTAATTTTATTATTACTTTCATTAATCCATCAATATTACAGTGTCAGCAATAACAATTCGAGTCAACACGATGTTTTGGTCATCACTTTGACGTCACGAGGAGAGCAAAATTGGGCGCTTTTGATCAATGAAGCCGTGGCGAAAAATCCGCCCATTTTCTTTGTATGTCAAAAAACCAAAAAAAAAAATGCCTCTATTTTGTTAATTTTACATCAAATTGTATTATTTTTTCGGGAATTCGTGATGTATGTACATATATTTTATGAATGTAAGTCAACTGAGCTTGACAAAAATCTTGACATATTTCCTTTAACTGCCTGGGCAATACCTGCCCTATCTATCAATATCTAGGCACTTTTTGATTGGTTACTTGAAGGTAATATGTCATGTAATAAGCAAATCAGAGATACTGTAAAAAAATCTAAGAATGGTGACATGTTATGTAGAAATATAAAAGAACTATTTTGATTGGTTACTCATAGGGCGATCTCACATTGTGCCTGTAATGAAACCAATCAGAAAAGATTGATATCATAGGTGGTAGTGCCCAGGGGTTAAGTTTACAAATGCAGTTGTCCCAAAGGGCAAATGACGGGCTATTGCTTTTTAATATTTGCATAGAAATTACAAAACTTTTAATTCCTTGCAGAAGATTGAATCCCTACATATTAGAAAACAGAGTATGTGTAAGATTAGATAGACACAAAACCAAAGATTTTTAGTAGAGTATGGACCACCACTTGAAAAGTTGCCCACCCCGAAACGTGTCAAAGGAATTAGAGTTTTGGATAGAGTGAGGGTGATTGGAGAATGCAGTAAGCTAAGAGAGAGAGAGATATGAGAAAGGAGAGAAGAGGGAGGCAGAGGAGGGAAAAAGGAGGAGGGAGAAAGCAGAAAAAAGAAGAAATGGAAGGACAAGAAGATTTACACAGAGAGTAAGAGAGAGAGGGAGAGCCAGAAAGATGATTTTGAAATCCATAGTATGGGTAGCCCAAGGGTATGGTTACTGGTGAACTACAAGGAAAGGGTGGGGTAGCAGTGTTGACTAGGATTTCTGGCTTGCCAGATATTTGGGCAGAGATCACCTGACGTCAGCACAATATGACGAGTCGGTGGCACAGGTCAGGTAGCTTGAATGGGCTGTCAATAGTTGCACAGCTGCCTGGTGGAAATTTACAATTGGGTATTACCTTACCTTTCTCCAGAGTGGAAAGTACAAATAATTAAAAATCCAATCATGTTTTTTGTCTGAGTTTTCTTGAATGAGAAGAGGGAAAGGAAAGGTGTTGTTTAGTTTTAGTTGTTGTTTTTTCATAAGAGCCTGTAACCAGGATTTTTTTAGGGTAGGTGGATTTTTTTCCAAAGGGGGGGGTTGAATTTGGCAAAAGTGGATTTAACCCAAGGGTTTTAACCTTTTTTCGAGAAAATAGCATAAGCACCCTCTTAATTTTTGGCTTGCTCACTTGCAAAATCATTTTGGGGACCTTTTGAACCATTAGGGTTTTTTTTGGGGGGCAGAAGCTTTTTGGAAGCTGGGGCATCTCCTTTTGGAAGAAGGGTTAGAGTAAACAAAAACTTAATTAAAATTGTTCATGTTCCTTATATAGATGGTCGGCATTGGAGCTTCCAAAATTGAACTAAAATTTTAAAGGGGCGTGTTCCGATCGTCTTTGGGACCCCCCCTGATTTACCGGAAGTAGTATCGATTTTGATATCAGATGAAAGGCCGTAGTTTTATCATTGTCGCCTGAAATTTGAGCCCGAATCCATTCCATTCCAGATATAACCAAAAAACGTGTTTTCGTGGTTAACCACTGTTATAGCACAGTATTGAGAGGGCTTGCAGCATGCATTATTGCGGCTACCGTCAAAATCGCAAGTTGTTTCCCACGTACTTGATGGGGGGTATGTGCAAGTGCCAGGGGTCTCATATCAAGTAGAGAACACAATACACATAAATCGGAACAACACCTTTAAGGACGGAAATAGTACTTTAAAATGTTGTACGCCACTTCAAAATAAGGACAACGTAGGAGAAAAGACACTAAATTCCAATCCTATACAGCCTTTAGTGAATGGGAAAATGGTGCCTTGGGGAAATCAGGTAATTAAACTTAATAATAATCATGACTATTCCAATGTTAAGACACAATTTTAATATTATAGACATGAGTTGTACAATAGACTGTCTATAGCAAAATTCTTTTAGACAGGCGTCTACCGCATGAGAATGAACTTCCAGAAAAACTGAAACGGGAAACAAAAACTGAAAGAAAAAAAACGTGTTTAATCCTGCAAAAATACCCAAATCAGGCTGAAAATAATAAAAACTCATAATTCGGACCAAAAAAAATAAATTAAGTTTTTAAACGAAGATTCTCAGGCCTGTGTCTATAGCAAAATGTGTTAGACAGTATGTCGTACAAAATCTCAAAATATGCATAAAATTGGCATAAAATTACTATTATATCCGTATTATAATCATTAGTACATCTTTTGTGCGATATGGACTGTACAATGGCACTGTCCTATGGGCACTGTGGACAAGGATCAAGTATATCATACAAAACCAGCATGACAGTAATTTGTACATACCATTTTCAACCGGCCAAAATTGCCCTACATTTACGGAGATCGCGAACAAAAAAAGACCAAAAAGGGAGAGATACTGTAAAAAAAAGCTAAGAATGGTGACACGTTATGTAGATATATAAAAGAACTATTTTGATGGGTTACTCATAGGGCGATCTCACATTGTGCCCTGTAATGAACCAATCAGGAAGATTGTATCATAGGGTGGTATGTGCCCAGGGGGTTTTAAGTTACAAATGCAGTGTCCAAAGGCAACATGAGTTGGATATTGCTTTTATAATTTTGCTAGACAGAAATTACAAAACTTTTAATTCCTTGCAGAAGATTGAATCCCTACATATAGAAACATGAGTATGTGTAAGATTAAGATAGACATTAAAACCAAAGATGAGTCCAAATTTGCAACAGGAAATTTTAGTAGTAGAGGTATGGAACACCACTTGAACAAGTGACCCCCCCGAAACGTGTAAGGAATTGAGATTATGTGGATTAGAGTGAGGGATGATGTTTGATGGAGAAAGCAGTCAGCTAGAGCGAGAGATAGAACGAAAGGAGAAGGAGAGAAGAGGGAGGCAGTAGGGAGGGAAAAAGGTTAGGAGAGAAGGGAGAAAGAAGAAAGGAAAGCAGAAAAAAGAGAAATGGAAAGAAAGAAAGATTACACAGAGAGTAAGAGGAGAGAGGGAGAGACAGAGAGAGATTGATTTTTGAATCCTATATTATTGGCTAGCCCCATGGTCATTTGTTACTGGGTGAACTTACAAGGAAAGGGTGGGGTAGCAGTGTTGACTAGGATTTCTGGCTTGCCAGAGTATTTGGTCAGAGCTCACATGACCGTCAGCAAAATATCTGCGAGTCGGTGGCAAAGTAGTGCAGGAGCTGATGGGAGTCAATAGCCTGCACAGCTGCCTGGAAATTTACAATTGTGTATTTACTTTCTCCCAGAGTGGGAAAGCAGACATTTTACATCAAAATAGGTTTTTCTTGTCGAAGTTTGCTTGGGAATTGATGAAGAGGAGAATGAAAGAGGGAAAATTAGTGTTCTTTGGTTTAATTGTTTTTTGTTTTGTCTTTCATCAGGACCGTAAACCAGTATTTGTTTAGGGGAGGGGTTATTTTTTTTCAAAATGGGGCCCTGGGGTTTGATTGGCCAAAGGGGACTGTTTAAACTGAAATTGGGAGTTTTATTGATCCAAAATACCATATAAATAAACCTCCCTAATTTTTGGCTCGCTCCACCCTCGCAAAATCATTTTGGGGGCGCTTTTGAGGAATTTAGGGGTTTTTTGGGGGGGGAGGGGCTTTTGGTAAAAGTTCAAATTATATTCCAAAAAATGCATTTACAAAACTTAATTTAAACAATTGGGTTCATTGTTCCTTACATAGATGGTCGGCATTGGACCTTCAAAATCGAAAAAGACAAGTTCAAAGGGGGCGGGGGAAAAAGACTGAATAATATGTCTGCCTGAAATCGACTTTATAAATGTTGTACGCACCATCAAAATAGGACAAAGTAGGAGTAAAGAACCCATTCCTATAATGGATTTCTAGGTTGAATGGGTGGTAAAGAAAGTGTAGCAGGTTTTGTTTTTTTTTTAAAATGAGGAATAAAATTCATTTAATTAATTAATATGAAAATTCCAATGTGTTAAGGCAAATATTAATTATTAAGTAGACTCTAGTGAGTTCTACTATGACGTATATAGCAAAATCCTATTACGGGCTGATATGACCAAGCTCGATAATGCCCCCGGGCTAGGGCTATAAATGGATATGCTAGGAGACTCGTGAAACTACAAGCAAAAAATTATGAATATTGAGGACTGGGGATGGGGGATCTGGCGGAAACCAGGTGGGGGAGGACCTAGTCACAACAAAAAATGAAAAAAAAATGAGTGATCAATCCAGCAAAAAAATAACCCCCAATTTTTCGTGCTTGGTTGTTGATGATAATTAAATTAAAAACTTCATAAATCGGACCAAAAAACTAAAGTTTTTAAACTGAAGATTCTCAGGCCCGAGAGTCTATAGAACTACATGGAGGGCCGCTAAAGAGCAATCAAAGCGAAATGGATCACTTGGGTAATCAAACAAAAAGCTAAACAATATAACAAATTGGGATTATGACGAAATTATGAAGATAAAGCGATACTAATACTTAATATTAATGGAGGTTAATAACATATGAACATAGGTGGGTGCGATATATGAGAGACTTTATCTATTTAGAAAGAACATAAAAATGTAAAAATTAATTTCACTAATAATAACAAAACTGGGGGTGTTCCCTGGATAGATATTACCATCCCTGTTTAATAGACATGTCAACCACATCTCTCCGATTAGAAATGTTGAAGATTTTTGAAAGAAAAGACTTTGGGAAAAGAAAAGCAAGCTCTACTACCATTCAAACTTTCGCCGCCAGTAAAAAACAGAGGAAACGGAAGGGGCTGGCGAACCGCCCCGACCCAGGGAAGGTTGGGGCAGGTTCGAGATCGGTTTGTGACAAATCTACCTGTCACGAACTTTTAACATAATGCATGTCAAAAAATTGGTGGTATAGAGGTTGACATGTGTAAACAAAGCCTCTGGGCCTCTCCCAGGTTTATAATAAAAATCGGCACCTGACCATGCCCAATTTCGCTGGTTGGAACAAATAACAACAAGGCCGTTCTCGAACCAACACGTCTCGCCTGCTTTCGCGGTATAGCTTGTAAGACCAAAGAGAAGCACACCTGATTGCAACTGTCCAACGTTAGAGTGGTCCCCACCACGAAGTGGTGCAAGCAGCCCGATACAGTGGCGGATTGCCGAGATAAAATCGACCCAAATCACAAAAACCAACAGCAAAAAGACACTAAAACACACCCACACACGAGCAACAAACACAAAAGAACAAACAAGCAAACCCACATCCAACACACAAATCAAACTTCAAGGAAACCAAAACAATGCAAAAACAAAAAATATAACACAAAAAAAAAAAAAAAAACAACCAACCAATAAAAAAACACAAGATACACAAAAAAACAAAAATCAAAAAAAAAAAGCATAAACCAAAAAAAAATGATCCCTACAATAAAAAAAAGCAAATAAACTCAACAAAACCGATAACAATACCACACCAATACAAAGAAAAAAAAAAAACAATACAAAACACCACCGCAAACCAACCCAAAACCCACCAAAACACCCCACTATCATCTACTCCAACACCCCGCTAACACCCCCCCACCCCCTCCCCAAAAAACCGCAACACCCCATCCACTCCCAACACCCCGCAAACCTCACCCCTACCCCAACACCCCGAAACAACCATCCCCAACAACCGCAAAAACCCCCACCCCCCTCGAAAACCCCCTTCAATGCCTCGTAACACCCCCACCCCTCCACCAACCCAACCGCAATAACCCCAACACCGCCCCAAACACCCCAAACGAGCAACACACACCCCCTCCCCACACCCCGCAAACCCCAACCCCACCCCAAAAACACGCAACAACCCACCCCCTCCCAAACCACACGCAACACCCACCCCCCTCCCAAAACCCGCAAAAACCCCTCCAAACCACCCGCAACACCCCTCCCAAACAACCCGCAACACCCCACCCCCTCGCCAACACCACAGCAACACCCCCCACAAACACCCCGAACACCCACCCCCCCCAACACCCCACAAACACCCCACCCATTCCCAAAACCCCGCAACACTCCCACCCCCTCCACCACACCCCCGCAACACCCCACCCCTCCCCACACCCGAAACACCCCCCACCCCTCCCCAACCAACCCCGGCAACACCCCACCCCCTCCCAACACCACCACAACACCCCACCCCCTCCCCAACACCCCGCGCAACACCCCCACCCCAACAACACGCAACAACCCCACCCCTCCCCCAACACCACCGCACCGCAACACCCCAACCCCTCCCCAAACACACCGCAACACCACCACACCAACACACCGCACACACGAACACCTCACCCCCCTCAACAAAAAACACCGCCAACAAACCACCCCCTACCAACACACCGAAACACCACAGCTCCCCAACAACCAGAAACCCACCCCTTCGCCAACACCAACGACAAACACCACACCACCTCTCCCAACACCACCCACAAAAAACGAAACCCCCACAAAAACCCCGCAAACAACCCACACCCCCTCCCCAACACCGCTGCAAACACCCCATTCCCTCACCAACACCACCGAAACACCCCAACCCCCCTCCCCAAACACCCGCAACACCCCAACCCCCTCCCCAAACCCCGCAAACACCCCACCCCCTACCCCAACAACCGACAAACACCCCACCCCTCCCAACACCCCGCAACAACCCATCCCCAACAACCCGCAACACCCCACCCCCGCCACACCCCTGCAACAACCACCCCCTCCCCAACACACCGTAACACCCACAACCCTCCCCAACACCACCGAAAACCAACACCACCCGCTAACAACCCCACCACCTCCCCAAACACCACCACAACCACCACCAAAACACCCAACCCCTCACAAATCCCCACCCCCTCCCCAACACCCGCAAACACCCCGCAACACCACCCCCTCCCAACTCCCCGCAACACCCTTCCCCAAAAACCAGCTAAACAACCAACCCACTAGAAACACAAATGCAACAAACATAAACTCCCCAACACAAAAGTAACACCACAAAAACAAACAACATCACAACACCCCCCACCCCTACCCAACAACCCGCAAAAACAGCAAAAACCAACCCCATCACACCAACACACACAGCAACCACCCCACCCCCTCCCAAAACAACAACCCCTCCCCAACACCCGGCCCAACACCCCTATCCCCTCCCCAAAACACCGCAACACCCCACCCCCTCCCCAAACACCGCAACACACCAACCCCACCAACACCCCGCAAAACCCTCCCAACACCCCGAAAAACACACGTCCCCAACACCACCGCAACAACAAACACCACAACCCTCCCCAACAAAACGCAAAAACCCACACCCCTCAGCAAACAACAATTACCAAACACCACCGCAACAAACCAACCCATCTCCCCACACCCCGGAAACACCCCACCCATCCCCAAACCACACGCAACCACACACCCCTCCAAACACACCGCCCAACAACCCCACCCCATTTTTTTTCCCCCAACACCCCGAACACCCCCACCCCATCCACACAACCCACACCACTGACAACACCACCAATCAACACCCCGGCGCACGCCATGTAAACACAGAAATATTGCATATCCAATGGACTGTTTCAGCTCTACAGCAATTAGCATATTTAATTAGGTCAATTGTAACACAAAATGCCCCTTTAAGTGGCAACCCACATGAACTTGACATAATTATGATTAACACAAAGACGAAATGCCAGGATAGTCTTTTCAGTAGTGAAGAAATTTTGCTATACGATGTACAGTTTCAGGGATAAGCAATTCGCATATTTAAATTGCTCATTACATACCTAAGGAATATATCACTTTACTTAAATGGCAAACAAGATGCGCACCAGATTAGGCTATCATGCAGTGAAGGAATTTTGTGGATACGATGTACCGTTCAAAATATATAGCAATACGCTTGATTTTGACATATTAATTAGCTCATTTGCATACTTAATTTGCCGAAATAGGCCCAAAATCTAAGAGGTCGAGAAAACCTCTTCAGCCCGCTTCCTTCCAACACGTTACATCATATTACGCCTTACGGAAACTCCTAAAAACTTGTTACACAAGCCTTTTTTTTTGCTTAAATTATGAAATTAGACACTTAATTAGCATCTGTTACGCCCAAAAATGCACTTTGACCCAATTATGATTCACACAAAGATGCATGCATAGTTATCGTTCATTGTTAGCGAAGGGAATTTGCTACAATTACTGTTGCAGAGATACAGTAATATGCATATTAATTAGCTCAGTGCCTACCTAGCCGCAGTATATCCACACACTTTCAAAGTGCAAAAAAGATGCGCACGATGGATCATGAGGACGGAAATTTTGTGTATCCGATGGACCGTTTAAAAAATTATGCAAATACGCATGATTTTTGCATATTAATATATCCATTGCCATACTTAATTTGCAGCAGAAATACGCCCCGAATCTAATAAGTTCGAGAACTCTCCAGCCCGCTCCTTCCACCAAGTTTAATCATATACACCTTACGGAACTCCTGGAAATTGTACACAAGCCTTGCGGGAACATTTCGTTAAATTATGCAAATAGAGACAATTAGCATATTTTACGTCCAAATCTAATCCAAGTCGAGAACTCATGGACCCGATCCTTTCCACCAATTTACAACATCATAGCCCTTACGGAACTCCAGAGACAATCGTACACAAGCAGGTGAACACGGCGGCGAGCAGACAGGAAAGCATGAAGACAGGACAGACAGAAAGACCAGAAGGACAACGACAGACAGGACAGACAGCCGGACAGGACAGACAGAAGACAGACAGAGTGATTACTTTAAGTCTCTGCCGAACAAAGTTTAAGGCCGGAGACAAAAACGAAACGAGTTGTCGGACCATGAGCAAGTATAATGTTTCTCAACTAGCGAGGTCAAATTCCATTGTGCAAACCATATTTAGAAACTTCGGAGTGTTTGCCTTACTACTGTGTTAAAAAGGTCACAAGTGTCTAGCAATATCCCACAAAGCCAGACCACGTGGCAAAGCTATCGTGACGCCATTTTGGGAAAAAGGAAAATATTTATTATGACTTTGCATTGCTAACCGATCTCAACAAACTAAATGCCTGACGATGTTCATGGATTGTCTAGGTCATTTTATATTCGATTGAAGCCTTGGGGAAATCAACGACAGAGTTTAATTGTCGGGGGGGTTAAATTTTCCATATGGCTTTCATGGGCTGGGGCGGTAACTAAATACAACAGTATGTTGTAAATTATGCTGGTGCCCTGTGCCTTAGGTTTCGGCTTATGGCTTCAAGTGGTGAGAAAATAGTCGCAAGGAAACCAGGCGTAGCTGTAAATGCAAATGTGATCAAATGCGAGCAAGTGAAATACTTGTCCACGCAATAAGATTAATCTTGACACCCCTCGGCCCCCAAATGTTTTCCCGGCCCAACTATATGCAGAGGGGGCCGAGGGGAGTATGAGTGATCAAGATTCTTACTTATTGCCGTGTCCACCACCAAGCATGTTGAATTAAAATGGCGATTGTCGCCAAATTTCCTTTGATATACGTCATGTTATCGCTACAGCTACATTTTATATGTTATACAAAAGCACAAAAATCAAATGAAAAATAAGGTGGTAAACAAGATGTGGTTGAGATATTGTCACGGGTTTTCTGCAGCCAACGGCAGCAAAGCTAGAAGTACATGGGACTACCACCGCAGTGACAGGGTGGGTATAGCTAGGCAGGGTCCTGACGAGGGGTGGGTGGTTATATAAAAGTAATGAAAAGTAGGTTTCTTTTTCGGGAAAGTTCTCTCGAAGTTATAGTACTGGACATTTTTGGCGGGGAGGGAGGAGGGAAGGAGGGGAGTCCGCCCTCTATTAAAATAGTCGAGTCTCAGTTTTTGATGGGGGAAAGAAAACACAGGATTTTTAGCCTCCTATATTATTAATTACAAACACACACAAACACACACACAACATACCACATATACATTACACACAACATACACCCCACGCAGACATATATGTACAAACATACACACACACCACACACACAACACAGTTTTATAATTTATTAATAAACCATATAGGACTATAAAAACTCATCTGCTTTTGTTCAACTGTTTCACGCCAATGAGGCCAACTGAACATTTTCTTTCGGCTTAGAAAAATCGTTGTAGCATCAATATCTGTGAATGATACGCATAATATATTGTATATAAGCTCATATACAGATACGTCATATTTGTTTCAATCGACATCACGGCGGTGCGGAGAAAGTGTGTAGTCTTTGTCACAAGACTCCGAAAAATATATTATCTAAATTCGTAATCTGACGAGGATTAACGTTATCAGTCCGTCCTAGCGAATGCTGCAATGAAACTATAAATATCAAATATCTCCGGAAACGAAGGGGGGTTTCTATGGCGATTTTTGCATCAGAGGGTCGTTACTATGTTTTGTTTTAAATAATGTACCGTAATTGGGTCTCTGACCTATAAGAACCTAGCTCGAGGGAAAATGAACGTTTTGTCGGGGACTGTCGGTGCTCGCAAACACGAAAGTGAACACGCAATAGCTACGGGCCGCACCCTTTTCCACAAGCATTTCGGTATTATTCCAGTATTGAGAATCAACAACACGCTGGTTTCAACTTACGTTTTCAATTTTAGAACAGGATATACGTACTTACCATACCGCCGTAATTGACATCGTGATCACTTGTGACAAGCACGTGATTCAGGCACCAAAAATTCACGTTTCCGCCACCGGGGGCTGCGGTCGGTCGTGTGAACTCCGGTTTTGCCGAAAATTTCACACGATGGGGTAAAGCACCCGCACGTCCATTTATTTAAAAACGTGTACAGCACATCGACATGGAAAACAACCCAAAAAACGTCTTTGATGACCAGTTAGGATTGCTTTGAGCAGATCATGAACCTATAATGGTTAGATAGATAATGTTTACCCTATGGAATACCATTGAATACCATTCGTTCGGAACGTAATCACACATTTCGAGAAATAAAACTGGACGATTCAAGGCAAAGAGTCTGTACTTTTTGGGCCATCGTCTTCGGACACAGAAAATTTCGAAGGGTCACTTTCAACCCTCCGATTTGAATAGAAAACCTTCGGATCGACCATTTGGCAAGTCTCTCTGGTAGAATAAATGTTACACTACATATGACCATGCGTTTTAACCTCGCAGACATTTTTGTCACACGCCCCCATTTTTGAAATTTTTGCGACAGTTTTTTCCTTCAAATGATAATATCTTTCAACACTTACCCCCACCACCACAATAAAAGTAGACAGCATTTTTCTATGAAAGGAAATTGAACAAGGAATCAAAAAAACACACTCCGAAACATTGTCAGGTGTAATGGTTCTAATGCTAACATTTATTTTTAATGAGGCAAAATGTCAACTGAAAGTGACCCATGGGTATAATGTCAAATAAAACTTATGTTGTTAAAACTATATCTGTATTTGATGTCATTTTCTTGCGTGAGACTTGGCCTTTCCAGCAATATAAATTGTGAGGGGGTGATCAAGCACAAAAACTGATATACTTTTTTCAAAAAATGACCAAAATAAACATTGTTGTTTTTTGTGTCATAACCTATGCTCCCACAGGTTTTCTGGTCATATGTACAAATAAGAATGTTTCGCCTTTAGAATAACACTTTCACCTTGTTTGAAAGTTTAAACTGGTGTGCACAAGTCACCTGAAGGGCAAAGAGAGCAATGGTGAGCGTGCATGGTAACTCAACCATGTTTACGATTAAAATTACAAAATGTATAATGCACATCATAATTGTCAACCAGGCAAATTTAACTTTCTCATGTCCATACCTGTACGGCTATATAACACAGTTATGTGTAAACGTTCATTACAGTAGTAAGGACATTCTTAGAAAGATTGAAGTTTTTTGTGTTCTCAAATGGCAATTGCACACATTAATATCGGTAAGTCTGATTGACAAAGTACTTGGCGAGATTTAATAAGTTCAATCCCAAAATACAAGATACAATCATTTGTTGGTTTTGTGATCGCTTTTGTATTTGGTTTTGTACTGATGAGGATTGCCTGACTGATGTTGCTCATAATAATAGCCTGTGATTACTTTGTGCCATGGTGGATATTGGTTTTGCGGCGACCAAATTCATTCAACTGTCTTTTAAGTATCTTTGAATTAATTTGATGCCATCGGATGTAACATGAAGACAAATGCATAGGTCTTATAGCTATATGGTATTTATCATATTAATATCGGTTCAGTGCTCAGTGGTTTTAATAAAATCATACTTGGATGAAATGGATTTTCTTACCTTATTATTCTATTTTAAATTAATGTACGGCATACTTGTATTTGGGACATACTAGTCCGGCCTATCCAGGCCTTTAGCAGTGATATTATTTAGGTATTTTACAATATAAACTAAAGATAATACTGTCAGCTCTATTGATACAAATTTGTTGAAAAAAAAAAAAACATGATTTGAAAGAAAATATCAACATATTTGTACTTCAAGGCACTAAAAAATACCATTTCCATAGAGATTGAAATAGCGCACCGATTTCCTAAGCACGCTTCTCCACCACCCCGACTTCGTCACTTGAATGAATGCCATTCATGCCGATGTTCAAGTTACCTCAATGAAACTTTCCATACTAAATAATTAATGTTTCAGCTTTCATTTGATACAAAATTTACTGCATATCTCTTATACTTCAAAAGATTTCATTTAAAAAAACAAAAGACCACAGTGAAAAAATGTGACTCCCCCACCCTTTTTGGGTGTCGAGTTCAAAACGCATGGCCCATATTGAAAGCAGTTTTTTTTAATGATAATATAACAAAACTTTCAATGAAATATCAGCAAGTTGAACACTACTGAATTCGAAATAGCTGCCGGATGTCCTTACGGATTCTTGTCGTCTGTGCCAATTTTTCACCATGAATGAGGTAAGGACGCCACCCTCGGCGGTGAGATTCAGCTATCTTTACATTGCACTGTACTATGGCACTGTGACAAGGATCTAAGGTAGAATATCTTACAAAAACAGAATGACAGTATAATTTGTACGTGACAATTTCACGGCCAAAAATGCCCATACATTTACGGAGATACGCGAACAAAAAAAGGGACCCTGAAAAAAGGGCCGATAAAAGTAAATTATACTGTCGCTACATGGAATGATAATGAATATTGATGCTTATCTTCAGGCATTTAGAAATATACCACTTGGACAAATATTGTGCGTTCATTTAACTCGCCTGTTCTGGATTATGAAATGGTAAACCAAAATTGGTACTCATAATTACTATTTTTTACTATTACAGTCAATATACCATAAACTGGGAAAACAAAAACAGAATTTTACCCTAACGTTGAATGTTATTGAATGTCATTGTCCATAAACAAAGGTGAAATTCGCCTTTAATAGCCCCAACATGCCCATAGACCCGCAATATATTGCCACTGAGGCTAAAAATTGCACCTATTTGTCCAATAAGGCTACAAGATGCACTAAGCCCCAAAATCAGACGATGACATCATAAGAACGCCATTGGAAACAAAATTGCTGGCTTGGGCAGCAAAAACCCTTGTGGCTTACCCTCGTGTTCATGGGAATGGGACCCTGGGGGACCTGGTTCGATTACCACCCACGACTTGAAATCTTTCTTTAAGGCTTCTATACCTTTAACCATCCCTTCTCCGGGAGACAAGAGCCTATTAGGGATAAAGTAGATGCTATAAGCTGATAATAATAACTTATAACAATTCAGGGCTCATGCTAAGGATTTTTTATTTGTGTAGCAATTTTTGAAAAGATCTTTGCTTTGATCATCGTTGATAGTGCAAACGTATAGGGAAAATTGCTAAACCAATCTAAAATTGCATAGAACAGGGCAGAAATGTGTAGCAAACTGCTATGCTAAAACAAAGTTTATCATGAGCCCTGTAACAACAGGGATGTATGTAGCGACAGTGGGCAGCCCCAGAGGTGGGCGCAGAAGCCCAACACTCAGCTTAAGAGCCCACATAGATCCACCAATTTTAACTTAGAGCCCACCCTCAAAGAGCAAAAAGCAAAAAATTTAATTCAGTTTATTGCAAATATTGGACATGTTTTTTAGGCCATTAATGTATAAAATATGTCAAACTTTTCATAAAATAACACCCACATAAAAATGTGCTAGTACAACCCTGGCTAACTAAACTGATAGTTAGGGGGACGGTTTAAATATTCATTAGGTTATAATGAGATCTTATAGTTATTTAAATAATATCATATTCTTATTATTCTAGTGGATTATCCTTCATTTGCCTAAAACATTAATATCATATTCTTTTGTTATCCAAAACTGGAAATAAACATCATACAAAGGCGAGAGTTAGGGGGAAGCATTTTTGCCCGAAACGCCGTTCACATGTGAATATACAAAAGCCAATTTCCCCCTAAGGTACAGGATAGCAATATACCAGACAATAGTAAAAATAATAATAGTATAATAAATAATAAACATAACATGTTGTTTCTATTTTCGTTGCCAAACAAACATTTAGGCCTAAGCTGAAGAGTTTGATACACCTTTGAAATGTCAGTTACGCATGGAAGATCACCCAAAATGTGTTTACAATTTACAGCTCAGCATTCATGTAAATAGAATCCAGAACAACAACATAGCACGCTCAATTTTCCATGTTCACCTGTGTAAACAGATATTCATGTCCATTTCACTTTGACAACAACCGCACCCCCCCACTCCACTGCTATACAATGTAGACCTTGCACCTTGAGAAGCGATCCCACTTGTAAACATAGGCACGTAGCTAGTTCTCTGTGATGACACGGGTGGATTTGACCATGTAAGTAAGTCCTACAATGACTAGGCAATTTATTACAATACCGCACTGTAGAATTGCCCAACTGGATAAATTTGATAAAATCAACACTAACACAAACTATATTCCTATGTACATATGGTAGGACTTGTGTAACACAACACAACACTATTGTGTTGATAGCTGACTTGGTAGTTAGTGAACTGCAAAACTGAAAGGTTATAAAAAAAACTGATTTTCCCATAATAGTTAACAATGGACTTGTAGAATTCAGAACGCCCTGCAGATGTTGTACTTTTTACGGCTAATAATTAAGGAGGATGGCCCGATTCAAGGATAGATGAAAATAGTTTTCAGCTAGATAGATTGGCCGTTTCACTCCAAACTCCTCTGTAAGGGTTTCTCGCCGAAAATTTCAATCCGTTTGAGGTGAGAGTAAAAAAAGGTGATTTTGTAAGCCACCTTAGATACTCTGCAATAACCACCCCACCCCTCCTTAACACCCCTCAAAAACCCACCTCCCAACACCCACCCCCAACCCCAATACCAGTAAAACGCCCTCCCCTCAAAAACACCCAGCAATACGCCATCCCCTCCACAAACACCCTCCCCCTTCCACTCCCCAATACACTCAACCCCTCACAACATCCTACCCCTCCCCAAACCCCCCTCTCCCTAATTACCATGTAACAACCTAAACACCATGCAACACTCCCTAACACCATGCAACACCCTAACACATTGAAACACCCAACACCATGCAACACCACACCCCTCCCCAACACACACACCCTCGCCAAAAACCCTGACCAAGATCCCACCTCCCTCCCCAACACCCCGCGCAATTACCTAACCCCCTCCCAACGGATAGTAGTCTAATGTAGCGAAGGAAGTTTTGCCTAGCCGACGTACGTGTCAGAGATACAATTACGCATATTTAATTAGTCATTTGCATACCTAAGCGCTGGCCGCCATATATCACATACTTTCAAATTTCAAAGAAGATGTGGCCATGATAGGCGTTCAAGCAGCACAGGAATTTGAGTAGTATCTACTTGTACAGTGTAAACAATTATGCAATACGCTGATTTGCATAATAATTAACTCATGCATACTCAATTTGCCCAAAATACGCCCAAACCAAAATCTAATCAGGTCGAGAATCTTCAGCCCCGTTCCTTCCACCAACGTACATCATTATACGCCTGCCGGAACTCCAGAAAACTTGTTTACCAAGCCTTGCAGGACAGGAAATGTTCACAAATTATGCAAATGAGATACTAATTAGCATATTTTACGCCCAAAATCTAATCAGTCGAGAACTCATCAACCGCTTCTTTCCACCAAGTTACATCTTTGTTGCCCTTACAGAACTCAAAATAAAGCGTCTATACAACATGGGGTTAACATTTTATCACGGACAGACGGAGGGACAGGTGAGGATACGGACGCTCTCAATTTAGAGTCCCCGTTCCAACGTTCAAGCGGGACAATAAAATAAAATTAGAGGCACTGGTCATTGATTTTGCTAAACCAGTTAAATATTTAAAAAAAATAATAAACAAAACAGATTTTTGCATTTTTGTAACAAGCAAAAAGATTCCTACATACCTACAGCCTAATAAGGGTTACCCTGAGAATGAAAAGGCAAAAAAGCCAGTAAAAGCATACATACAATACTTGCCAAAAAAACCTTTAAAGTTTCAGAAGACCAGAGGTCAAATTGTTATGTATGCAGGCCAAAATGCACATAAAAAAACCACCACACCTACGTGTCCACACTAATCCAGGAGAGGAGGGAAAAAAAATCCAGTAGGTATGTATAGCGGACATTTTTGCGGGCTTCATTTTCGCACATTTCGCGTTCATGTTAGCCGAAAACGTGATTTTAAACCCCATGAAAGTGTTACTTTTACATGACTTAAATTTGTTTAAACTTGAATGTGCGAATATAAAACCCACAGAAATGTCAAAAAAATGGTAGGAATCGCAAAAAAATACACCCAGCGAAAAAATATCCCTGCCTATACAGTATCAGTTTACACAATCAACCAAATCAATCAATCTGGACACGTTGTCAAACTATACCATTTACCCTGGCTAAAAACCTGCACTGTCATCCCCACTACAGGTAACTCATTCACAAAGGAAAAATAAAACACAAAGGTAAAGTATTAATGCCCTGTACTTTGTGCCTTTCAAGAACAATTACTCCAAGGAGAAGGTGGCAAAGTTATTTGCATTGAGTAAACTTGGAGAAATGTACACACGGATCAGGCAATAAAACCCCGTGTTATCAAACACAAGATCCTTGAAAGGTAGGGTTTGGAGGAAAAATCCCTCTGCTGTCAGATTTGTGCACAGTCATTCCTGTACGTCAAGCTAGCCCAGTGGAGAACTGCACTGTTTCCTATTGTATGCACGTCAATTTTTGCAGCTCAAATTTTCACGGCCTTAAACGTGAAGTGGATGCTGCTAATTTAAAACGCCACCAAAAATTATATAGTGTAAAAAAGGTGATGTAATGGAAACCAATTTGGACAAATTGAGGAACCATTTGCATGAACCACCCTTTATTTTTTGTAATTGAAAGGAAAATTGTTGAGTGTTTTGAAAGACGACGATGCGAAAAGTCAAAGTTGCAGTCAATTCATTCCAGGACACAGGAAATCAATACAGGGAAAGAAAATGATGCTTGTTCATTTGCCTACCTTCAACAAACCTTATTAGAATTTTTTTTCAGTAGGGTATTAATATCACTAATTTTGATGGAAACTAGGCCAATTGGGTTCACAAAATGAACCCATGCTAGCCTTCAGAGAATTCTATAAAAAAAAAATTATTAAAATTATAATTGAAACACAAAAAAGGAATGGGAAGAGACGTTGCTATCTATAAATACATGTAGGCGGGGGGAGGTGAGGGAAATTGAAGTTAGCAAATGAACTCACTGTCACTAGGGAGAAACTTTGAGAAATCTTCTTTTCCAAAATAAATAATTAATTAAGTTTTTTTTAATTTCCCCTTTTAAAAAAGGTTCACCCAAAAAAAAAAAAAAAAAAAAAAAAACATTCTTGAGACATTACAATTTTATGGACTGGGGACTTGATTTTGGCATATCCAAAAATGACAAAAAAGGACAAATGGTTGACAAAAATTACAAAATTTGTAAATCAATTTTAAAAAAAAAAAAAAATTATCTATTAAAATTTAGGTTTGTAGTTTATATGGTTTCAAGTGTATTGTTATTTCAAGAGGATTTGCTTTGGGGGCTGGCCAGAGGATGTTAAGTCAATCCACAATGACCCATTTTGGGAAGGAAATTTTCACCTCAATGAGGTCCTACATGTATGTTGCCCACAAAGCAGGAGGGGGTAGGACACGAACTGTTCGATTTGGGTAATTGGGTATTTCCAACAGTAATGGGGAAATGCTCATTCATTACTACATGGCAATCATTGTCTCAGTTCAGTTGCAATTAAAATCTCCTCTTAAACCGTAGTTCAATAAATCTTAGAAAAATCCTGATAATTGAATAAATATTGACCTTACCAATCCGCCCGGGGGGGTTTAATGGATATTGCCGCTGCTGCAAAAAATAGTAATTTTACAATAACAGTCATTAGATTTAAATATTTCATGACCAGGCCTAAGCCTTTAGTCAAGGTCTGTATGTAACTGGTCGCTATGAGTTAAGCGTGCCCTCCAAACGTTAAGTCCTTGATAAAGACTAGTGTTTGGCTTAGCCGGATGTTGATGGCAGTTGAATGTTGTGTTGAATGTTTGGTTGGCATGTCCTACCACCCCACCCCCCCCCAACACTTAAAAAAACTTTGACTTTAACCCCTCATTTTAGCATGCAAATGTGAGTACCGGTACTTCAGTTTCAGCATGATCATGCACAAAACTGATCTTTATAGTTTGTGAACTTGATGAACACTTAACACTTTGTTCCCGATGTACCAACTGTGTTAGTAAAGTACCCAGTACAGTATGGCACATTGAAAGACTTATGGGACGATGGTTTTTGAAACCACCCTATGGGTCTGGGCTAAGACAAACCGTAGTTTAGGTAATAAAGGATGTGGCATTTTTTGCATGATTTTTTTAAATAGAAATACTTTAAGCTAATAAATTACACCTCATTCCCTACAGGTTAACCACTACCCACATTACCAAGTTTTGTAAATTAAAGGTGCAACGAGAGATTCACATAGCAGGTGTCCCGCTAAAAAATCAAAAGTAACTGATTTTTTTTGCCCTAGGTAAAGCTCAAAAATCTTCCCCATCTGAAAGATTAAGATGAGAAGAACTGTTTCTTTGGTACAAAAATGGTAAATTTCTAATTTCGCCATAAAATGAGCAATACGGATTTCAGCCTTGTGTTTATATTGAAATGTAAGCAATTACAAAATCACTGGTTTTCTCTCTTTGAAGGACATTTCTGTAGCCACATACAAGGAAAGAAATCTACATGAGTGTCAAAATCTATGGGAACATTTCTATTATGACACAATATTGGGTGCCTCAGGAAATGCTCTCGTTGCACATTTAAACATTGGATCTGAAAGAATTCACCCCTTTCAGTCAACCTAAACCATGGAGTTATTATAGTAATAATAACTCCATGACCTAACATGTTAACATAACAAAATGGAAAATACACCCAGACACAAACACACACATCAGAAGGGTTCGATGACACAAATATCCCCCCCATGGATTTTTAACCATCGGATTGATAATTTTTAAATAAAAGCTTTGCTTCATGTATACAATTTTAGCCCAAGGAAATAATGTTATAGCAAAACAGGATTTTAATTCATTACTTACATGCAAGTTGTACTATGCAATATCAAATTAGATTTAGGACTTTCGTGCCCCAGGCATTTCACAAAGGGTTGTGTGCTTTAAAACGTAACAGTAAATTTGCCTGTTCAAGTCACAACTTGGACAGCCACATTATGAACATTTTTTTAAATAACAGTTAATGCTTCGAACGTAGAGAACAATAGTTCACACAAATTTCTTTAATCTAATTTAATAAGAAAGTAGCTTTAGGCAGCACTGGCACTCATTTCCAGTAAGGATGGATGCCGTGAAAATAACGACCTGAAATCTAAAGGAAGAAAATTTCTAAATAAAGAATTGTATTTTAATAAAAGTGTTTTTTTTTTTTTTTTTAAAAAAAATTTTACCCACACCTTATAAAAAAGTTATTAAATTCAGATTTTGTAGAGTGAGAAGAAAATTCAAAGTTTTCTCCTAAATCCACTTAATGTCCTTTCAGGTTAGAGTTAACACATTAAGCATTCAACCATGGCAATTATATGGTTTGATTGAAAAAGGGTGAGGGCCCCACTCCCGTGGGCACACTCTTCAAAATTATACAGTTTGCCTCTTTAAAGAATTCTAGCAAAAAATTACATCAGATTCTTTGGGCACGAGGGCGAGTTATGTCAGTATGAAATTGAACAACCAAAAGAAAACATAGGATTGCAGGGACAATCCCCATTATTACCCAATTCATGATACAACCAGAATGGTATGCGTCGCGATGGCGTGGTCGATCACATTTGGGGACTCCCCTTTTTTTATAACATTTAAAGGAAACATTTCTTTTGGCTGAAATTTCAGTGGATTTAGGAGAAAAACTTTGAATTTTCTTCTCAGAGACCAATCTTAATTTTAATCATGGGTGAAGTAGGGGGACAAAGTTTTTTAGAGTTTCTTCCTTTAGATTTGTAGGTCTTTATTTTCAAGGCATCCATCCGTAATTGGAAATAAGTGCCAGTGCTGCTTAGAGCTACTTTCTTATTAATATGCAATTGCGGATGTGTTAACTAACACTGAAATGATTTGAGCCAAAATCAACAAAATTATGTGTAAATTGGAGAATGGAAGATTTGTAATAAACAAGAGTGTTTTTCTTCAGAAAATTTAGGGTTACAGTGGAAACCACAAGAAAATACACTTTAAAGTTGATACCCCTTGTATGCACGCTGTTTGAACGATCATCAGCGTTGCTTAGGCTGTATTAGTTATATTTCAATAGTAATACTGAAAAGGTTTCTGATAATATCCTTGCGCTACATTAATTTTTTCGGGTACTTTTCATGCAATTTGATCAAGCGTGACATTAAGAACATGCGAAGAAACTGTTATTTCTATTTTGTGTGTAAGTCCATGTGGAATAACTGAAAAAGGCGAATTTAAAAAAAAGGTGAAAAAGGCTGTGGTAACATTCAGAAGCGACGCGAAAAGAAAAAAAATTTACACACGCAAAAAAGTATGTTTTTTTTACAGTACGAATTTAACATATTAAAAATTTATGTACAATAAAGACCAAACCATGACTCTTGACATCATGATATAGCATTTTTGTGAGTAAAATTAATGGGTTTTGGCCTGAGTGGCTTACCATCGAAGCATATTTGATTCTGTAAGAAATTGACCCCTCCCCTTCTAAACTATAAATTGAACCTGCCCATTTAAAATATTTAAATTGGCCCTCCCATTCTATAAAATTGAAACTTCAGTAGAAACAAAATCTGATTGGATGAGGTGAGCAATACTTCAAGGTTCCTTAGAATTAAACAAATCAATGCCTGCGTAGCATTTTTCTTTAGCACACGTTGCACATGAAGGATTTCGAACTGGTACAAGGCTCTTCATTCAACAATCGGACTACTATATCGACGGTTGACAATCAGAAGGACGTAACTCAGCACTGAAAGAAATATTAAAGAATTTCTTTAATTCTGCTGCTAAAAATTGTTCTTTGTTTATATAATGTTTGCTTACAGTACCATATGAGCTTTATGAGATGTTTACATTTTGAGTAATGAATAGATTTGCTTAGTAGAAAATATTAAACATCACATTTCTCAAAAGCAGTATTACAGCAGAATTAAAGAAATTTGTTAATATTTCTTTCAGTGCCGAGTTGCGTCCTTCTGATTTTCAACCCTCGATATATTCATTTTGTGTTTTACATTCCACACACCAAGAAAATATGAATAACTAAATCACTTACGGATCACATACAAAGAAGTGGTAACATGTCCATCGCACGTGGCATGCTGCATTTTTTCTGTCGACGTGCTCTGAGCAGCTGTGTATCATAATATATGCCGCTTGTCCGTTTATATATTATTTGCAGTGAAAAGAAAATAAGATTACTCTGTACTAATATAAAACCTCCAACTTTCATAGAATACGCTTGCCAAAGTACTTGTACAAATGTTGTGTTTTTCGCCAAACCAACAACACTATAAAAATAGGGACAGCAGTCCCAAATAGGTCATCCGATTATGTGGTCAAAGACCTTAATTGACCCCTGAATGACCTTTGACCTCATCTATGGCCCCACATAAGACCCCTTCCCTCAATGTAAGCGCATATCAAGTTTGAACTTGATCCATCACTACACTAAAATGCTAGACAACATTTTAAACAAAAGTGTATACTACATGCACAAGATGTAATGACCATAAGTGACCTCTGAATGACCTTTGACCCTTTCATCTGTTACCCCCACATAAGCCCCCTTGTCTCATGTATAAGCATACTAAGTATGAACTTGATCCATCACTGCACTAAAAAGTTAAACATTTTAACCAAAGTGTATACCAAAATTTTGACACACACATCATGCTGCTAGTAATAAGGTGTAAACTTCCAATCGGATGACCTAAAAATAAATATACCAAATATACGAAAGATTAGACAACTGCTAGATGTGCATTTATTGACTTGTGTCATCACCACTCCACTATGATAACCTATGCTACACTTAACATTTACATTCTATAAATATCTCCCACTCTAAAACATTCAAATCTAACTGCTAATGCCATCTTGGCCAGTTTTTGAGAAGACCTTGTTTTGTTCTTCCTAGGTCTCAATTATTTGAAAGCAAATTGAAGGAATTTTATTTTTTGTTGATATTAGCCTGTGCCTCTTTTTACATAAATTATTTTAGTCAAAAATTTGATATTTTTGCAGTTATGTTGCTTCATGGCTAGGAAACTATACCTACGAACGAGAACGCTAAAAATGTGTATTTATCATTAAATAAGTGATTTTGTCATTAAAACTGGAATCCCAGATTGTACTTACTGGCAGGCTGGAAATGCCAAGTGTATGTCCGTCCATGTCTGTCCGTACAGCAGAATTAAAGAAATTTGTTAATATTTTCTTTCAGTGCTGAGTTGCGTCCTTCTGATTTTCAACCCTCGATATATTCATTTTGTGTTTTACATTCCACACACCAAGAAAATATGATTAACTAAATCACTTACGAATCACATACAAAAGAAGTGGGAACATCCATCGCACGTGGCATGCTGCATTTTTTCTGTCGACGTGCTCTGAGCAGCTGTGTTGGATCATAATATATGCGCTTGTCCGTTTATATATTTTGCAGTGAAAAGAAAATAAGATTACTCTGTACTACTACTAATATAAAACCTCCAACTTTCATGAATAGCTTGCCAAAGTACTTGTATAAATGTTGTGTTTTTTGCCAAACCAAAACACTATAAAAATGGACAGCCAGAAAAACTCCCAAATAGGTCGTCGATCCGATTGTGGTCAAAGACCTTAATTGACCCCTGAATGACCTTTGACCTCATCTATGGCCCCCATAAGACCCCTTCACTCATGTAAGCGCATACCAAGTTTGAACTTGCATCAATCACTGCACTAAAATGCTAGACAAACATTTAACAAAAGTGTATAGACATGCCCAAAGATGTAATGACCTAAGTGACTTGAATGACCTTTGACCCTTCATCTGTTACCCCAAATAAGCCCCCGGTTCAGTATAAGCCATACTAGTATGAACTGACCCATCAGCACTAAAAGTTAAACATTTTAACCAAAGTGTATACCAAAATTTGACCCACAATCATGCTGCTAGTAATAAGGTGTAAACTTCCAATCGGATGACCTAAAAATAAATATACCAAATATACGAAAGATTAGACAACGCTAGATGGCATTTATTGACTTGTGTCATCACCAACTATGATAACCTATGCTACACTTAACATTTACATTCTATAAATATCTCCCACTCTAAAACATTCAAATCTAACTGCTAATGCCATCTTGGCCAGTTTTTGAGAAGACCTTGTTTTGTTCTTTCTAGGTCTCAATTATTTGAAAGCAAATTGAAGGAATTTTATATTTTTGTTGATATTAGCCTGTGTCTCTTTTTACATAACATTATTTTAGCTCAAAATTGATATTTTTGCAGCTATGTTGCTAATTGTCTAGGAAACTATACCTACGAACGAGAACGCTAAAAAATGTGTATTTATCATTAAATAAGTGATTTTGTCATTAGAACTGGAATCCCAGATTGTACTTAATGGCAGGGCTGGAAATGCCAAGTTTATGTCCGTCCATGATAATAACCTCTTACTTGACTTGCCTGAACCAAAAAAACAACTATAATCGATGAGCGTAGACACATACTTGGCCCTATTTCCCGGCTATTTCATATTGGAAGGCCGTTCTAACAGCCGTTGAATTATCGGAGATCTCCGATATTAATTACTCTAATTACAAAATTCCTTTGATTGCAACACATAGACATTTTCAAGCTTAACCATTCACAGGTATAGTTTACTAGCCAGTTACCAATGCACCCACCTTTGAACAATTTATGGCTTTAAAAGAGGAGGAGTAGACGACAGGTTGGTGGTATTGGCCAAGAAATCCAGAATTCAGACATTGTCATTGCTTAACACGTAAAAATGAAATCTTAACAAATTCTGAATTTTGCATCATACTCATCAAGCATTTATTCCAAAACCGTTGGAGTCGGACAGTCAACTTTACTGCAAAGGTTATTTTGAAGTTTGTATGTATGAGTAATGGCAAGGGCAAGGTTGTATATGGCCATGCATGGGAACAACTATCACTGAGCCAATGCAGTCTCAATTTCCATGGCACAGTTCAATAGCTTACATTCACCAGTGTATTTAGAAAATATATTCCCTGGTTGTTGGGTATGATATACGATAGCCAGAACACATGAGGTAAGTTCATGCCAATGCATGTACAAATACAACCCACTGAACTGTGTCCTTGGTCGATGAGTAGATATTGTAACTCTTAGGATGGGCCCACAATGGTTTGTTGTGGTTTGCAGTTTGTATTAACTATTTTCATTTTTGATTCATTTGAGTGAGTTCCTACAATATACTAAATGAGGCTTGGCGTGACTGCCATCATCTGGGAAGAGTCACACACTATGAGTTACAATATGCTCATCCAAACAAGGACACAGTTCAGTGGGTTGTACTTGTACATACATTGACATGAACTCACCTTGTGTGATCTGGGTATCATATATCATACCAAAAAAAACAGGGGGTGTATTTTTTAAATACACTGGTGAATGGGAGGTACTGAACTGTGCCACGGGAATTGAGATTTTACTAGCTCATAGTGACATCACGACCGGCACCATCTATTGCTTTTCAATTTACCTTCATGTGCCGGTTTTGGGGCATGTTAACACTGTTTCTTTAACTCAGAAATTATTGCAAATTTAAACTTACAAATCCCCTGGCAGGGACATATACGTACAACTAATGGAAGTAGTTTTAAAAGAAAACCTTTATTCTGTGAATATAAAGAATATCTTGTGCTCAAGTCTGGCGCTGGCGGTCATGGCATTAAATTTGCAGAAGACGCAGCGAGATGTTTAAAGGATGTCTCTTTAATTTGTTAACGTCACATTTGACTAAAATCTTGATCATTCATGTATAAGGCTTGGATCAGCAGCCAATTTATAGATCTTCAATGAATGTCCCTTTAATCTGTGTACACCCTTATGTGGTTTTAAGTCAGAGTACTTTGAGAACATGTCTGGTGGACTGAAGGCTGCCTATTTAGTGCTTTCAGCTTTCATTTGAAAGTCAAAATTTAATCTTGACCAAACTTGGTGATAATCCTCCTTTGAAAAGTGAACTTGAGATGACTTTAAGGTACATTTCGGGTCAAAGGTCATTTAGGGGTCAAAGGTCATTTAACAGCCAAATGACCAATTAAAAGGGTATTTGGAAAACTAAACTGCTGTACCTTCTGCAAATTACCGTAATTGCTAATAACAAACCAAAATGGAACAAACATGCACCATACAGTGGGAGGGTCCTGGGGGTCTGGACCCCCACCTTTTTCATGGATTTTTTGATTGGTTTCAATCTGTTGATTTGGACCCTCCAAGGATTTTGCTGCCTAGACCCACACTTTTTTAAAGACCTGTAAGGTAAAAACCTGTATCATCAACCTCAACCTATATCCACCCCTACATACACACAGAAGCAAACAATGGTGACTAACAATAATTCAAAGTGACAAAACTACAAAATGAAAATTAAACAAAAGAGGTCAAATCTAAAATAATTAAGCAGATTTGAATGATTTGGTTGGTGTGGGTGGTTCCAATGACCTCATACTATTATTCATACAACAAAATTATAAAAAAAAAATGCTTACAGTAGAGTTGACTCTTTAACTCCAATGGTTTTGGAATGAGGAAATATTGTTCGATTAACATTATAAAAAAAAAAAAAAAAAAAAAAATGAATATAAAGAATATCTTGTGCTCAAGTCTGGCGCTGGCGGTCATGGCATTAAATTTGCAGAAGACGCAGCGAGATGTTTAAAGGATGTCTCTTTAATTTGTTAACGTCACATTTGACTAAAATCTTGATCATTCATGTATAAGGCTTGGATCAGCAGCCAATTTATAGATCTTCAATGAATGTCCCTTTAATCTGTGTACACCCTTATGTGGTTTTAAGTCAGAGTACTTTGAGAACATGTCTGGTGGACTGAAGGCTGACCATTTAGTGCTTTCAGCTTTCATTTGAAAGTCAAAATTTAATCTTGACCAAACTTGGTGATAATCCTCCTTTGAAAAGTGAACTTGAGATGACTTTAAGGTACATTTCAGATCAAAGGTCATTTAGGGGTCAAAGGTCATTTAGGGGTCAAAGGTCATTTAGGGGTCAAAGGTCATTTAGGGGTCAAAGGTCATTTAGGGGCCAAATGACCAATTAAAAGGGTATTTGGAAAACTAAACTGCTGTACCTTCTGCAAATTACCGTAATTGCTAATAACAAACCAAAATGGAACAAACATGCACCATACAGTGGGAGGGTCCTGGGGGTCTGGACCCAATTCCAGTGGTTCCAATTACCTCGTACTATTATTCATACAATTTTTTTTAAATGCTTACAGTAGAGTTGACTCTTTAACTCCAATGGTTTTGGAATGAGGAAATATTGTTCGATTAACATTATAAAATTTGACTTTTTCTGTTAAGGCTTCAGGATCATGTGTTAAGCCGATGGCCCTCCTACGTATACCATTAAAGGTGCTTGTACTGATTTATGTCTATTGTGTTCTCTACTTGATTACTTGATAATGAGAGCAAGTTTGCACATATGCCCCATCAAGTACCATGGGAAACAAATTTGCAGTTTTGATAATAGAAGCAGTAATGCATCCATTGCAAAGTCCTATTCAATGCTAACATCAAAGGTCCAGTTCAATGCTAACATTAAAGGTCCATGGTCCGATCGCTAATAGCCTTGTCCCCAGAACCCCAGATTTTACCCGAACTGGTCAAACTCTTGGTATCAGAAGAAAGCTACTATTTTTCTCATTTACCCTGTGAAATCTTAGGGCTAAAGGATGCTTGGTTTGGAAGTTATGAGCAAAAATGTGCCCCATTTTGGTCGACCAACATTAATTTTACACAGTACTCTATGGGGCTTGCAAAATCATGTTTTTCGCTCGCACATCAAAATGGATTGAAATATCGGCGCAAAACTTTACAGACGGGGTTTTGGGGTAAATGCCATTTTATCAAGATGAAAACTTCATATACTTAAATCGGGTCATCCCCCTTTAATGGCAAACCATTGCAACAGCCATTTCTTGTTTATATCAGGGCTAGAATTTCGGCGAGAATCCGAGAATCGATTCTCGCAAAGATTCTCGTAACCGATTGCTGGGAAACAATGTTGATTCTCGTAAACTTTAAAACTTAACACATTAGTGAATTAGATGATTCCCGCAAAATTTGTTTTGGTGAATCAAGACTGATTCACGTACACAGCGACGAAATTCTACCCCTGTTATATCTTGGGAATGAAATGGATTTGAGGGCTCAAATTTCAGGTTGACAATGAGAAAAATACGGCCTTTCATCTGATATCAAAATCGATTCTACTTCAGGGTAAATCAGGGGGGGCCCAAAGATGATCAGAACACGCACCTTTAGTCTTTGAAAAAGACTAGCACTCTTTATGCCATTATGTTGATTGTGATTTTGATTTGAATTCAATGCTGCTGTTAGGTTGGCATGTCCTACCCCCACTTCTACTTCCCCTCTCTACCCCTTTGAGCTTGTGTGTCTGGGTCTTCATATCATTTATCATACCCCCAAACCAAGGGCTGTGGTTTCTTAAATATTCAGGCTGGTGAAAGCAAGTTACTATAGTGGCTTATAGTGAAAGTACACACACAGATTGTGCTCCCAGGGCACTTATCAGAATTCTATGCTACATGAGTGCTCTATACCAAACCATAGACGATATCTGTCAAAAGTTCATTGATCCTGCACCTTCCCCCAACAGTCCTGTGACTTGGCAGAAGAGAAGTGCAGTTAGTTAAATCGGACATTGGAATTGGCATCCCTGGTTAAATTGATGGTAATTAATTGCCTGTCAAACCCTCCGTTTCCCCCCTACTATTATAAACATTCAGGGTAAGTCAAAAATAATTTACTCCTCCAGACCTCACACCCCATGGACATTGGACATATAGGGTGTTTCAAAAGGAGCAACAACACCAAGTTTCCCTCTATCAGGTATGAATCAAAAACTTCAAATCGAGGGGTTGACAATCAGAAAGTCTTAACTCAAAAATACTGCTTTTGAGAATGTGATGGTTAATATTTTCTATAAGCAAATATATTCATTACTCAAATGTAAACATCGCATTAAGCTCATATAGGGTACTGTAAGCAAACATTATACTAAACTTTAGTAAACAAAGAACAATTTTAATTATGAAAACAGCAGAATTAAAGAAAATTCTTTAATATTTATTTTAGTGATGAGTTACGGCTTTGACGGTAAACTGAAAACGGTAATCTGTGAGTTCATCTTCAATTCATGCCTATGATTGACACATTATTTCAATCAGACGTTTAAGCATGTCATCCCTTTGGACGTTTTAACAAAATCATCAATATTAAGTGGGATGGGGAGCGAAAAAGCTGTTGCAATTCTGGGAATTGTACAAGCTATGAAGCCTCAAACTCATGTTTGGCTCAAATACAGTTACCATTCAGAGGTCGTAAAAACTCGAGTTAAGGCTTTTGTAGTAAACAAAGTGTGAACCATTGAGATGTGTGAAGTGTGATTTTGCTTTTTAGCATAGGAAGTAGACTTTGAGTTATGGCTTCAGGGTTTTAGAATCTGTAGGTGTTACAGATTTTTTGCGTACCAAAAACCTCAAATCACCAAAAAAGTGATGTTACGTTCCTTATGTTTGCCCCCTCGAAATATGCTGTGTTTGGGTAATGGAAAACAGGGATGGAATATTAGTTAAAAACATAACAAGTCCCCGGCCTGCCCTACTAATGATTTAATATTCTTATTCAGTGGGTTTGGTTTATCAGGGAAACACTAAATTTGATTGTTTTTAGACCAAAAGCTCTGCCCATCCATGGGTAATAGCGGAATAATGCAAAGGCCAAGAATTATGCAGTGTACTCAATATTTGACACACATAAACGATGCGTTATACTGGCCATGAATGTCGCGTTTGAACGCATGTAAGTTACGAAGCGTGAGGGAATCACGAGCAATTGGACTTTGGCTCCTTGGATTGAAACATTTGTTTCAAGAAAGTGGGTGCAATTATTCAAATAAAAAAGAATGATTTGTAACAATATTTTTGATGAATTCTATCCACTAAAAACAAAAATGACACACTCTAATAAGTATTGAGAATAGATAGTTTTGTTTGGCATCACAGGTGGGATACCTGGCTGTACCGGAATGCCACCGCTCAACAATACGGAACGTGTCCATCCATTCTGACACCATCTAGAGAGGAAGATTGACCAAACCCAAATATATCCCTGTATCTCAATCTTAATGCGTTTAGCAAAATTCATGGTACCACATTAGTTGATGATTTTGTCAGCAGTTTCAGTCACCGATATCGAGAGGGAATTGCATTCCACTTTTAAAACTTATTCTAAGAGGGAGTCACTTTCTTCCAAATTTTTGTTCTCCAGGACAATTCAGTACAGGTTGCAATTTCAATTTGAAATTTAACTCTTGAGAATTTTCATCTCAAATTAAGACTGAAAATGTAAAGTGATTGCCCCAAATAGCAGTCCTGCCAAAGATCCTGAAATGCTATGCAACAAAGTAGGATAGTGTCAACCCTAGTGTGTTTTGGTTTTACACGAATATTTATGATTTTGGCACCATTTTAAACATCACCTGTGTTCCATCGTTACCAAGCGAAGGTTATAAATGCAGAAATCAGAGTTGTATTTTGTGCGAGTTTAAAACAGTTTTGACCGTTTTTAAGTCACCAAAAAGCACATGGTCTTGATGGAGGGAATTTAAGCAAATTACACGCCGTCAGGCGCAAGGGCAGCATCGCGTCGCTGTGGGGAATTTTTTGGCTGCGTAATGAAGCGTGCGCGTGTTTAATGTACTTTTGCGCGAACGATCTTGGAAAAACGAAAAATATATTTGAAAATGTAAACAAAGCGCTAATTAGACCAGATGAAATTTCCAATTACTTTTGATTTTCAGAGGTTGAAACAAAAGAGGTTGGATTCAATGTGCATAGAGATGGTATTTCATCACGGACAAAACAGACTCAATTTGAAGTTAACAGGTAAAGTTATTTGAGAGCAAAGAGGGAGAGACAGCTTGAAATGGCTTTAGCGAGAAAAGTCACTTTTTTTACTAAATCACGGATTTTTCAATGTTCAATTTTCGCCAAAAATTCGGCAAAATTTTCTAGACAAGATAACTCCAAAAAACCGAAGTAAAAGCTAGTAAAAGGTAAGGTTAATTTCATTACGATAGCAATCAGGTGGCAATTTCCCGTGGAATTCTGGATCCACCTAGGGCGGGAAATAGTGGGAAATAACGGGAAATACTGGTAAATAACGGGAAATACTGGGAAATACCGGGAAAGACTGGGAAACCTGGTCGATACCCGGGACATACTATGGGATATAAGTACAATTTGTACACCTCATGGGGTTTAACCTCAAAAATCATATATTTACAGTATAATGTTTTGGTAATCTTCCTGGTGGTTTTGACGGGTTTAATTCAAAAATTCCAACTCCACTCCATAATTGATTATAATAAACCCCTAAACAAGTTAAAGTATTAATTAGATAATAGATGAGGTTACCCTGGATGTGACAAAATAGGTGTTTGGTTATTATGAAGAAGTACAGCTACACTAGATCAAATTAAAAAGAATGATAGAAATTTAGAATAAAAGTTGCCATGCGCCCATAAGATTTGTTCTGCATCAAGCCAGTTCTGACTTGTGCATCTTAACAAAGTACTTGTGATTTAGCATACCGTACATGTGAAACACCACTGTCTTGCTGGCAAAATGCATTTCTTATGTCTTTACCTCAGCCAATTTAGTGATTATTATCTCTCTGTGGCTATTTAGCCACTTACAAGTATGTCATTTCCATGTATATTAAATAATGTTGAGAGAACATGATGGATTAAATGAAATGTGCGAAGAAGCTCAAAGATCCAAAAAGATTTGAGTCCAATAGCTAAGTTAGTGATAAAATGAAACACCATGGAAACACCCCTCCCTTGGGTCATTATTGCCATGAAAGTGCTTATCTGTGTGTGTCGTTGATTTTCATGAATTTAAATAAAATTTAAGTTATGAAATGTAAATTTTTGAGTATTTCCCGGTATTTCCAGTATCACGTTTGGCCCAAATATGCCTGGTGGTATTTACGGTAAATACCGTGTATTTACCGCCGGTATTTCCCAGGGCGGGAATACGGCAACCCTGATATCAATCGGTCTCTCTCTAGGGGACGGTTTTTTCTCAATTTTCATTTTTGCTTTCTAACTTTAAAGAAGATATTCTACAATATATACTAAATTTTGAAAAAGAAAGGGTAAAAAAATCACGCTTTGTGGACATTTTTCCTTATATTTCGAAAAGTAGGCTCTATTTTAAAAATTGAAAAAAAACCGTCCCTAGACAAATTTGTCTAGGACGTGTCTAAAAAATAACATAAGAAATCATGAAAATTCAAAATTGTTTTGTTATGCTGTTGAAAATTTTGGGGCAAAAACTAATGTCTTTTTGGTATTGTTCTCAAAATACGGAAAGTTTACATTAATCTGATGACATCATCGGGTCATCGTCCAAATATCTTTCTAGAATTTATACTTTTACATACAAATAGACAAATATTTGCAAAGTACAAGCCAAAATAGATAACAAGAAGCTCAAGGTTGACACTACCCTTAACTTCGTTGTAACTTGCATTGCAGGGGGTTGCATCAAGTTGCCGTAGAAAATGATCAATATATCGGCGGCACGCGCAGCACTGCACCGAATTTCAGTGGAAGTATGAACGGTCCTTAAGTCAAAATTGCTTGATATGATAGATCATAAAATGTTAAAAGGAAACAATTCGACACTACATTTTAAGATGGACTCCAAAAGATATTTTTTGCCCATTTGGTGTGTAATAATTTCCTAGCTTGTTGCATTTCACCACCAAAATGTGGGAACTTGTTTAACACACATCCTTAAGATTCAATCTTTAATCTATCTGTGTTATTCTTTCCCATGTTTTTATAGAAGAATTCAAGAAGGGCCTAAACAGATGCAATTCTGATAGCCCATACTGCCTCCCCGGTCTAGCATTACGGGTATATATTTCTGTCACGTCACCAGAAAAGAATGTTCTAATGCACCCAATCCTAACATTGAACCACTTTTTCAAGATATGGCATTGTGTTTGTTGAATCTAGAAAATAATTCAAGGGCTACGAACAAATTCTTTTTGCCCATGTTGCCATTACCCAGATCTATCAGTTTGCAATCCTAGCTTCCAGCATTTCACCATAATATATCATTCTGAATATATAACTTATTTACACCATACAATTCCAAATACCTGTGCATGAATGATGTTCTATTGATAAAGAAGAAATTTAAAGATTGGCTTCCAAACAGATCTAGGGGTTTTTTTCCCATTTGATAGCCCACGGTTATGTGTCGGGGTAATTACAAGCTTCCCGCATTCACCAAAAGGCAAATTACTCACCCCTCCTGGACTAAGATCCCAGCAAGTAATAACGTTCAGGCAGTCTTAAAAATGTCACCCGTATGCTTTATGCTCTTCAAGACAACCAATGAATACCGTCTTTGGCACAACAGCAACATAAGCAGAAACTGAGTACAAGTGCATGCACAGAAAAATCTTGTTGTTTTAACAAAAAACAACTTACGCTGATCTTAAGACAAACATT
>JAMKCH010023409.1:0-39271 GCA_023653785.1 Ophioderma brevispina
CTTATGATGCTGAACAATATTTATCATAGGTTCAAATGGTAAAAGGATAAAAATCTTTTGTATATGGGTCAAATTTTTAAGTGGCTTATTGTAAATAAGAATACCACTTTCTCTTCATCATGCAAAGATTTTTATCTAGGAATATTTTGCTATCGACACAGAGCACATGTTTACTTTTACTGTTATGACATAAATAGGGTTTAAGGCCACTTGTTTAGTTGCAGCCATTTGTACTTCAAGATGACTTTGTAGAATATGCCAAACTATCGTTTTCAAAATCTTTGTGTCAAAACAGATAAATAATGCACTCTACTTTAATTCCTGTTTTAGATATTATGAATATTTTACCTACAACTCTTATTAACCATCGTACGGCAGTGCATCATTGACTTTTACTTCTTGGGACCTAAGGAGATTTGTAATATTTCATCATACTTGATGGATGCATTTGGGAAATTTAATCCTGTAAGGTGACCTTGGACCGCCTGCCGCAATTGTTCAAAGGTCAACTAGACACTGTCCAATACGTTCAGTAATAAAGGTCAACTAGACACTTAGTCCCTTTGTCAAGACGCCTCGCATTTGTATCCACAACCGCGAGTGTCGAACGCCGAAGGCGTGAGGCCGAGCGAGCGAGGCGGTCTTTGGCGCAAATTTGTATTTCCCTGTGCAAGCATACTGTGTCAATCAAAGTATCTTGTCATCGTACGCAACCAACCGTCCCACTTTCATTCATCGATGACACCGTGTTCAGATACTTGTCAATATCGATGACGTCGCCCGTTAAAATTACCATATCGATTTTTGCACGGCCTAATTAGCATACGATTCAAACAAAATCGACTCGACGAAGTTCTTGACTGCGAGTGCCAGCGAGTTGATTCCGCCGCGGGTGATTCCGTACGGTTATGATTGGCTGATGGGCTAGTTGGTAGCCCAGCTCTGCAGAATAAAGTCCCAGTAAAATTTATTCCCACCTCCCTGCATCAAACCCACTGGATATGAGACTAGACTGGGGCATAAGTCATTTAATATTCGTACTGCATTGACCAGTCAAAATTGCCAATCACAGACGTGACAGGTGATTTTGAACAATAAATTACAATTAAGAATCCTGACGCGCTGATCATCATCCACCAAGTGTGAGTGTGTGGTGAAAATCCCAATTCAGCCAGATGATATGAAGTCTAGTTCCCAATTCACGCCGAGAATTTGGGAGACACGCACCGCCTATCTAGACAAGAACTTAGTCGGAAACTTAGCATAGGATTGAGTTTGGACAAGGCACCTCCAACATACTGCCCAATTAAGGCTCACAATTTCGGGCGAACCATGGCCTGGCTTCAGGATGCAATTAAACCTACGTGTACTACGATACAACATTGTTCACTACAATTACCGTATTTCACATTATAGTAAACGTCGCATCATCAGTACACGTCGCCCGTAGCTTCATACTCAGCACAGTACGTATGGCTACTGATCCCACACCGGCCGCATGAATCCCCTGGCATGATCCTCACTTGACAATAATTCCCACCACAGTTTTTGCCATTTTACATTCCGCCTAAAATAGCTGTATCAGTAATCCTGGCTTTATTCGCTTGTTTTGAATCGTTACAAAAAAACCCAATAATTGAACGTGGTTTGGAATCAGTTTCCCATACTCGTATTCTATGACTATTTTAAGCGAACGATGACATCATCATTGACTCATCACGATCGCTATAGTGCGGGAAGAATATCCCGAAAATCACTGAGTAACAAAGAAAAGGGAAAAAATTTTAAATATTTGCGAAAAGGCTTTGATTACGACTGAACTTTGAGTGGCGCCAGGAGGGGCGGACTCACACAAATTGAATAAATAATCAAAGCTTTGATAAAAGGCTACTCAACACTGTCAATACGTTCAGTATAAAATTGCATTTAGTACGCAACTTTACGTCCATCCTTCGTCTTCAATGAGGCCGCATCTCGACCTATGTAAAACAATTTTTGAGATAAAGTGAGGGTTATAATATTGCCAATGGTGTAAAGAGAGCGGTCGTAAAGCACTCAAATAAGATATGATGAAAAGCGTCCTTTAATATGATTTTGTTAAGATTGTTGTCAACACCGCATAATTTGAAGGGTCGGAGAGGTCATTTTAACCGTGTTTTATTAAATAGGATAGTGAAATGAATGATAGAATTTTAATTATTCGGTGGTGAATTCCGCTCTAAGAACGTATTTCTAAATATGACAAAAGGCAATTGAGATGCATTTGAAGATGAAGATAATAAAGCAAAAAATGTAGGGTCAAGTTGATACTCAAATTCGTTTAAATAAATGTATATTTTAGCACAAGTTGAAACATAAAAACAATTTCTCGCCTATTTCGATTTAGCAGGAATTAAATCTACATTACGTCTGTAGACGATCATTGAATACAATAAACAAGCACCTACTAAGTATTTGACAGATACCTCCGCCTGTCTCGTGTCCCGAGATAGTCAAAAGAAAGTAAAGACTTGAATAAATACTCATTGGTCTAATTGCTCTTATGTTTAAATTTCTGATCCCAGAAAAATATGTGCAACGACACTCTCGGATACTAAGTTATAGTGCTCAAAAGTGTTCCAACATGGTCTCCATTTTGAATTCATACATTTAAGCAGCAAAGAATAACCAATGATAATAATTAATGTTAAAACGGTACTCCTTTATCTGTAAAACATGAAAACCTTTAACCAGTCTCAGTCCCAATATTATAAAAGTGGTTCCAAAATGGCAGCCATTTTGAATTTATGTAATTTAGGGAAGAATAAATGACCCAATTGGGTAAAAATATTTTATTGAATTCCTTGACCTCTAAAACAGGGTATAGGAACACCAGAATTAAGTACTGTATAAATCTCAGATCCCAAGATATAGGCAAAATCATTTAAGGCGGCCATTTTGGGAATTATTGCAAATTAGAACTTGTTCCACTCCTCCGGATATTTGTAACCTTTTGATATGTTGTTTTGTAGCCTATCCCAAGTGAAAGACAAGTAAAACGGTTTCTGTTGCAATTTGTTTTGGGTTGACCCTGATTTTTCATATTTTGACTGGACTATAAATATCACACAGAAATGGGCCATTCGCACTATCACAAACTCACTCCCCAGAACTCACACTTTGCCTTTATTTCACTCACTGAAAACACTTAAACTAGAGCACCTCAACCAACTTCAAACAGCGCTCTTCATGTTTGACTATCACAACAATCATTTACCTCCGAACTTCAGCAATTACTTTACCACAAACGGACAAATCCACAGCTATAACACCAGACAAGCCGACAAACTTCATCTTCCCCTCCCCAAATCTTCCTCTGAAAAGCACTTTATTCAGTATCACGGCGCAAAACTTTGGAATGATCTTCCAGAATCCATCACAACAATTAAAAACAAAAATACTTTTAAAGCTCAACTGAAAAAACATTTTATCAACCAGTACAATTCTTTTTAAATTTCTCCCCAAGTCTTTATTTCTCTCACGTTTTCTTCATCCTATTTCTATCTCTCTTCCTTACCTTTCCTCACCTCTACCTCTTCTATCTCTGCTTCCTCGTTATGAAATATTATTACATACCTCAGCAAGACAGGTTGATAAGTCTCTCCTTCTTCCAAATTCGTTTTTCCCGTGTTCCCGTTAAGTGTTTGTTTAGCTTAGATATTGTTTGTTTTTGTTTGTTTGTCTCTGTTTTTGTTATGTTTATTTACCTAGGTAAATTTTCTATATCACCCCTTACTTGTATCATTATTGTAATTTTGAGTATATTTTACTTGTATGTATTACAGGGCCAGCAATAACCATAAGCCCTATCGGGTTGTCCATTACTGGTCCTAGCATATCATATCAAATACCTCACCAGTTTATCTTCGTACAGTCCACAATTGTTACTTATGTATTATTATATATATATTATACTGTATTATACATTTCTGTCACGTTCGATATGTTATGCTGAATAAAAATTGAATTGAATTGAATTGAATATTAGAGTAATTAATATTGGAGATCTCCGATACTAATTCAACGGCTGCTGGAAACGGCCTTCCAATATGATATAGCCGGGAAATAGCGCCATGTACGTGTCTACGCTCATTCATTAGTTGTTTTATCGGTTCAGACAAGTCAGGTTAGAGGTCATTTTCTTTGAGGTGGAACTATTTCATCATGGACGGAGATAACTTAGCATTTCCAGCTCTGCCGTCACGTACAATCTGGGATCCTAGTTCTAATTACAAAATCGCTTATTTTATGATAAATGCGCATTTTTTAGCATCCTCATTTGCAGGTATAGTTTCCTCTCCAAGAAATATGCTGCTATTGCTTTCCGTGTTAAACATGCTAAAAGCGGTCAATTTAGCATTTTGTTCGGACACACTCTTATGTTCTTAACGAAATAAGGACTTCCATTCAACTTAAAGGACTAACATTCCTATAAATCATAGTTTTGTGGATTATACTTCCTAGCTATTCACATCCCAGGACTATTAATCCTAGGACATTGTGTCTCCCGGACTATGGTAACAGTGGACTATATCACCTTACCCGGTAGTTTATTTTCCAGTTAACACGCGTGGCACATGTGCTTGGTAATCTTTACTAAGCATCAATTATCACTAAATTATTATTATTCATATGTTTTGATATTTAAACTTTAAAATCTATCGGGTTATAGAGGACTATCCCATAATTATAGGTTTCAGTCAATGAAATCCATGTCAAGCAACAACTTTGCATGATCTCAGTTAAGACGTGAAATTTAGTATTCTTTAAACTAACCAATCATAGAGCACAGGAGAGTATCTTAACTTATTCCGATTAAGAGTTATTGGGTGTTTACAGAGAACATCGTTTCGGGAGCTGAGTCATCTTGCAGTGTTGCCGGCTCCACATAACACATCGGTGTTGCTACAAAAATCCCTAGCATAACATTATCACAATCCGTTACACCTTTCCTTCTTTAGGAAAATGAATGTTTTCATTTCTTATGGCCTTAATCATCATGTGTATCTCTTTCCCAAACACTATAATAATCACTTTTCTGACGAGCTGCCAAATGCCTTTTGAACCTCTAAACCAATCTGTTGTGTTTTACCACACAAACCTTCAATTGTTTTAGTTTTTCCTCTTCACATTTGTTTATTCTTCTGGCATGAGTGTTTTCCCTCTACTGTGCACAAAAAGCTTACAACTAAATAAAAAATGCGCAATGTTTTGTTGCCTTTGATCCTCAACTCAAAAGTACTGTCACTTTTTTTTTCTCATGCACATAATCACATCATAACTCCAATTTAAAACATATTATTAAATTTTGTTGATTGCCAACTTTGTATGGTTTGTGTGGGTTTTAATTTTTAGTTTACTCTCTATTACTACTGTCAACCAAACATATTCTTTGAGATACATTGGTCTTTTCTTTCTCTGGTGCTGTGTCTCAATGGTCCCTGTGTTTGCTTTGTATCTGATCTCCCTGAATGTGTGAGTTCTTGTTTTGTGAGTCAGAATCGTGTTTCTATCTTCTGGTCCTGGGACTGGCTTCAGTGGACTTGGTGGACTATAACCTTGCGAGATTGTTTCATGTACAGTGGAGTGGCGTGGAATGTTCTTTGTTTGTCTCGATTTCTTCTATTTCTGTGTATTCGCGTCCGTCTTCTGTCATTTACCCTATATGAGCGTGTTTCGCTTTTTCTCTCACTTGTCTTTGTCCCACACTTTCTCTCGCTGGTTTGATCTGGGTTTGATTCTCACACCATCTCCTCTTTTTAACTGGGTAGTTCTTTGGCACCGCTGTTGTAGTATTTATGTGTTTTCTTGCTTCTGTCAGTTTTCTCTCTTGATCTGTTTCTGCAGCTTGGGTTTTAGATTATCGAGTTCTTGATGGCAAAAGCGTACGGGTTCTCCTTCCGAAAAAGCGTTGCGCTGGTGAGTTGTTCAGCCCCTCATTTGGAGTATTTCTCCACTCTAAAGAGCCAATTCAAGTTTCCATTGGTCTTTTTTGTCTTTTTGAGGATGTTCTTTGCTATTTTTATTGTTACCTCGACTTTGCCATTGCTCTGTGCAATTCGGCGAGCTGTCTTGGGGGGGTGCTGCATTCAAATCTCTGGCGAAGTCCTGCAAATTGCTTTGAGTTAAATGGGGTCCATTGTCTGAGAATATCATTCGGGTATGCCGTAGTGGGTTTTTTTTTTTAGTAAGTGTTTCTGATATCTTTATTCAGCTCGCTAGCATCTTTCTTGTGCGGAGTGGTCGAACTCGAAATTAGTCTGAGTAGTAGTCCACGCAGCACAGATAGTCCGTGTTATCAACTGTGAAAATCTACACCGATCTTTTGCCACGTTCGCTCCTGGAAGTTTGTGGTTAATTCAGTCTCTTTGGTTGTTCCGGATAATGTGTTACATGCTTCACACTTTGAAATATATCCTTTATGTCATTTGATTACCTGGCAATTAAACCAACATTTCTTTTGCCTGCGATTGTACTGTTTACTCCTTGTGTCTCTATGTAGTCTTTTCTTATACAAGTCCGTTTAGTTGTTGGTACAACACTCTAAGTACAGCGAAATTACTCCGTCCTGGTATGAAAGTTCGTCTCTTATGTCAAAGTAACGATCTTGTCTGGGGGTCCGCTTGCTTTCTGTTGTCTGGCCCTCCTTCAACATGTAACGCTTCCACTGCTTGCAAAGTGTCATCAGCGCATTTGCTTCTTTGCTATCTGCGGTAACAGTAGAAGAGAAAGGCACTGACTCACACATGTTTACACTTTCCGTTTCCTCTTCTGCTTGTGACCTGCTGCTGGTATTAAGATTCTCGCGAAAGAGTGTCCGCGAGATACATCTCTTTTCCGCGTTTGTACTTGATTTCTACTCATATTGCGACAAGCGTAGTAAAGGCGTTGCAGACGCTTTGGAGCAGTAGTGAGTGGTTTCTATGATATTGACACAAGTTGTTTGTGATCTGTCCATAAAGTCACTTTTCGGCCGTATACGTACAAATGGTTTCTCTCCACGAAAACTTGTGCCCACAACTCCTTCCTATTTGCGAATATCGCGTCCCTCTGCTGGTGTAAGGCTCTGCTTGAGTATGTTATAGGTTGACCCTTTTGTAGAAGAGCGAATCCTAAACCTTTTCGGAGGCTTCTCCTTGACCCTCTATTTTTATGTCGGAGTCAAAATATCTCAAAACGTGGTTGACGCAACTTTCTTCTTGACTTTCTCAAAGGATTGTGCGTGTTCTTCATCCAATTCCGTCTGTGTCCTTTGTGCCAGTCTACGTAAAATGTCTGTGTCTTGTGCATAGGTCGGGGCGAAATTTTGCTAAGTACTTTGTCAATTCCTAGAAATCGCTGTCTCCATTCACATCTGTTTGTTCCTGCATATTGCGAATTGCTTTCACTTTGTGTCATCCCTTTAGTCCGTCACTTGTCAGTGTATGTCCAATGAACGACACCTTGTCGCACTTGTATTGGAACTTGTCCTTGTTCATTTGATGCATTTTTCCGTACATCGCTCAAGAAACTGTTCCATATTCTTGTCGTGATCTTTCATCGCGTCCGGCATGTGTGCTCCCCGGTTATCAGCACATCATCAGCGATCTTATAGACAACCGCTAAGGTTTTTCTAAACACTGGTCAATTTCTTGCGGAAAAATTTCAGGTGGCTGAGTCACCCAATGCATCGTGTCCACGATATCTACCCCATGGGCTCTGGAATGTGGTAAGAATATGACGACGGTTCATCGAGTTTGGCATTGCAGAAAACCTTCACTACAGTCCGCCTTGGAAAACACTTTCACGCGCGACATTTCAGGCAGGAGTCTTCAATCACTGGCAGTGGGTATTGGCTTCTCTTTCATGCTTTGTTTAAATGCACTGGATCTATGCATACTCTTAATTTGCCATTAGGTTTGACAACTGTCACCAGACTAGAGACCCAGTCATTGTCACATTCAACCTTTGATCACACCCAAATTCTCCAACGTGGTGAGTTTCACTCTTTTAACTTGGGTTATCATTGGCAGGGGAACACGTCTTGGCGGCATTATAACAGGTGTTTACATCTTCTTTGTTTTCCAAATGCACAACACCTGGCATACAGCCAAACCTTCAAATACATGCATATTTCTCAGAGACTTGGTTCTTTAGTTACCCCATTGCTTTACCTGTTGAGGTCTCGTCTTGGGTTGGATTTACATTTCACTTTTGTTTATCATGTTTTGTCATACTTGACTGTCAGTGTCATGTCTGTGTCATGTTTGTCTTGTTTGTGCATTTTGTACATCATTTGGTGTCTTGACTTGACCCATTTTCCACTGCCTTTCATTTTTGTGTGTTCCTGTTTTCATCTTCAGAATGACCCACTGATTTTCTTCAGAAAGGGTTTTTTTTAGCAAGTTTTATACCTCACTTGAATCAATCCCCATTGCTTGAGACTCAATGAACCTAAAGTGGCATGCTACTCTGACCTTATGACCTTGAAAGGGATTATATAATCTGTTTTTTTCCCCCCCCGCCATTCTTAGGGTTTCTGATTTCCAACTTACATATACCATATGGGAATCCTAGCCTGTTCATCATAAAGTTTCAACTTTGCAAAAGACTTGACCACAATTGAATCAGCAGGGACGTACCTCTGTGGTATGACATTACATTCTGCACCACTATCAACTTGCATCATAACTGGGTATGGTTGTCCTGCTACTTCCATTGCAGCCACAATCTTTTTCTGGTATTTGTTTGTACCAATTACATTGTTTACCCTGAAACTGATTGTCTATAGCATTCAGCATTTTCACCTGACGGTTTTTCCAGCCGTGAGGGTGGCAGGCCCTCATAATCACTGTCACTGGAAGAACCTGTTTCAGCTTCATCGTCTGTCCCCAGAGCGTGTGCACTGCGGTTTACTTTCCTGTGCCTAAGTTTTCCACGTTTCGATCGACCTGCATGCTTAGGCTTCTTTGCGCACTTCGCTGTCGAAATGGTTTGGACGCTGACAGTTTGCTACAGGTCTTTCCAAATGCCGGCATTTGTTTTTTAGTAATACATGTTTTTTCCACAGATTCATTCTTCGTAAGACTCAATTTTTCATTGGGATTATTCCCCATTTGCCTACAGCATGTACAGCATTACTACCCTTCTGCCATTGCTTTCACATGAGTTTCCGTAGCATGATAGGCTTGCATAATTGAATACACTTTTTCTAAGGTGAGGTTCTCATGATCTTGTTTCAACATTTTTTGTTCAGGTCTTTGTTTTTTTCACCCCTGTCAACGCTTCTATCTCTAATTACTTCATCACGCAAGTGACCAAACTCACAGGTAGTGGCATAGACTACAATGAGTATGAGTTCATCAATAATTCTTCACCCTGAAACATATGTATTGAATACGTGCCTTTCCTAAATAATATTGACTTTTCCTTTGCAGGTTTTCCCATAGATTTACAGATGTCATCCATCTTTTGTTTGTCACATTCTTCTTTGTATGAAATGATGTGTACACAAGGTAGGCACCTATAGCTTGAATAAAAGTGGCTACACGCAGTGGGTCCCCTTTTGATTTTAGCCCCGTGAGAATTCATAAGAGTCCCACAGTTGGCGAATTTTTTCCAATTATTTTTCAAATCGCCATGGCTATACTACTAAGACGGGGTAATGGGATGGTCATGCTAACGGGTTGGCTTAATCGTTGTGTCAGCCACCTGGGCACCATTTGCTTCGTCACCTGGCATTTTGGGTGATAATTCAAATCAATTTTAACTATGCCTTTTATACAGTACTCAGCTTTGGTACTCCAATGTGTAATAAACCTTCAATTTTTTATGCACTGGCGACCACTCGTCTAATAAATCTTTAAATGTAATTGAATTTGTGATACCTTTCACTAATTAATTTATCGTGGCCTTCAGAAACTACATGGCACGTTGCATTTCTTTACACAAACTACATGTACCTGAACTATATAATATTCTCACTTCAATATGTACGGGTCTAAGGACTGACCCAAATTGTGTTCAATAACCGGCAAGTTTTAACACACATGACTAATGATTGACTACATAGGCATTCTAAATTTGGGCCTTCAACTTCATCATGACGTTTGTAACACCCAAACACTGGCATGGCATGTAAACAATTTATGTATTTCAATGAACCTATATTTTGAACAATGTTAATTGTCCCCAATCTCCTTTTGTATAGCGTTTATACACGGCGATTGCGCTGCCGAGTGTGATAACTTCGTCGTACCAGCTGAGTCAGACATGCGGATGTCGGTCCGAATTCTGCTTGTTTGGACACTCTGCGATGCGATTGGTGCGATCAGCGAATTTCTGTACAGAGAGCCGCGAAATTGTTCAATAAAAGTTCCTTTACGGAGTCTTGAGGGTTTCGCTTATCCTGACACCATGAAGTTTATGTTTATTCGATTAAAGCTAACACATCATAGAGCACAGGAGATTATCTTTATGTATTACGATTAAGAGTTTTTATTGGGTTTTTGCAGAGAACATCGTTCATGAGCTGAGTCCATCTTGGCAGTGTTGCCGGTCTAACACATAATAGGCTATGGGCCACCTGGGACCCCCCCTCCCCCTTAGAGATTTTTCATTCACTATGTTTTTCAGTTAGCCAGGCCCCTCAGCTATCATAATATGCTTGTTGCCATTTATTGGTGGGTGTGAGCGTTACGGTCGTATGGCAACGCAGTAATGAAAAACCTTAAATTTCGAAAATTGTCCCATATCTTTGCAAGTAAACAACATAAAAACACCATTCAAGTGTTCTAGATAGCTGTATTTTAAGTGTCCTTTGATTGCATCACAATCTGGGTCTTTAAGGTCATGATTATGTTGAATTTTGGCCGTTGCCATGGCCCGCCCCTCTTAAAATGGGATTTTTGAGGAAAAAACTATTCATTGTAATAGACAACAATAAACAAAATCAAGTGCCAAGACTCCAATGTGAGCTTGCCTCCGTTTATTGGCACTTATGATCGGGACACCTAAGGCCTGTTATGCCAAAACAGCGTCATACCAGGGCACCCCTCTTAAAATTGGCGAAATTGGATTTTGTGATGTTACATAACAGACACAATGTTAATTTAGTGATAGACTGATTTTCTTAACCATATTTTCAGTTGGCTAGGTACCCTTAGCGTATCACAATCTTCTCTGTGCCACATTTTGAGCTATATATGAGCCAGCACCAGTTGCATGGCAACACATCATATTGAAGAAATTTAAACTTTGTCAAAAAATCCATATTTTTTGTACCATCTCATCATAAAACAATCTAAGGCTGCTATTTTGATTGCAATCAAGTTTTAGTTATTAGGTACGGTATCCACTGGTGGTCGGTCCTACGAAGGTAATAGTGTCACGCATTATGTCTAGAACCACACACTTTGGGATCAAATTAATGATGCACTGGTTAACTGATATAATCAAATCAGACAATTGACAGCTTTTACGCACCCAGCTATGTGAACAAATTAATTGATAATAACATTTGATGACAAGCACCATAGTCAAGCTAGCATGAAATTTTTTCTAAGACTGCACCAAACCCCGGACATGAATCAAACCTACACCTTCCGTCACTTATGCGGATGCCCTATCCAGGCAGACTCCAAAAAAGACCTCAAAGCTGGCACCTACAGCACAGAGAACATTCAGGGACTGAATTGCATTGCCCTGCTGAAATGAATTTTGAGAAATATAGTATAATCTTAGACAAGACAACACAAAATTCAATCGCAGGAGATGGGCTCGTTCGGGGAACCGCCTTTGAGTTTCACCGCCAGCCCCATAGCCCGAAGGCCGTCAACCCCATCCCTCCTGCTCCTCAGAAGGCTATAATTTCAGAGTGTTCCTCGTTATTTGCCAGGGACAGTAATAACGACTGCCATTTCCGGGTTAGAGGTTTCTCATTCTACTTATTCCTCACTGCAAAGAAGTCAGGGAATGGAGACCTATCCCCAGCCTCTGAACAGATCAAGTGGCCTCCACTGAGTCCAGCATTTCCATAGGAAGCATTGCCCGCAGTCGTGAAGGTTTTTTCAAAAAGGCTGTTGAGGAGTTGGCTACACTGCATTTAAAAATATGCTTACTTACATGCATGTTCCCAGTATGCAAGTCCTCTCAGCGACGGTTGCATGTTCACTTGTGGGTGTGTGTGTGTGTGGGGGGGGGTGTAGGAGTTGAGCCCTCCCTTTGTTCTCTCAATCTCAATGGCCTCCCCGAACCCTTCACTCATTTGGTCAGGTAGTAGCTGAATTCTTGAGAGGGGATGGACAATCGTCATCGACGATGGATAATCGTCATTGACCTGTTGGCCGTCTTTCTGCTGTAGTGGCGCCGACTACCTTTGGCCATGAGGGAAGGTGGTTCTGGTCTGCTGAGAAAATAATGTGGTGTCAGGAGTCCATTTTGGGCTGTTCAGGTGGTCCCGGATTTGGCTATCTCGGTTGCTCGCGCCCTGTTCTAGGAGTGTGAAATTTGCTGGCTGACCGCCTCCTGGGCAGGTCCCCAATCCCAGACCCAGCAAAAGGTCAGAGGGTCCTCGGTGGAGTGCCACGGTTGCCGCACAATCTTCCAAATGTGGACTGTCCCAACCATAGACCTGTTCGCCTCAGCCATGATCGTCCATTTCTGACATATTTACTCCTTGTACCCTAGATCCCTGGGCGAAGAAAGGACGTCATGGCGGCGGACTGGTCGGAACTGATAGCTATGCTTTTCCTCAGTCGCCATGATCCTGAGAGTTCTCGAGAAAGTGGCTCTCTCTCCCAGTATTGCTTGGCCCTGCTGGAAGCCCCTTGTGGCCACTGCAGCTGTGGTTTCCAGGCTGCTAGTTCTGCTTGAGACAGAACCGATTCGGCTTCCTAGTAGGGCTCTGGTAAAAGGTCCTTCGGCCGACCCCATTTGTACCAAGTACACATACGATGCTCTGAACGGGCTGTCCTGGGTTGCATTTCTACAGACTGTCTACTAGTGAGACTTTCTTAACGGCTGTTAGGGCTCGCGCCTCAGGCAAAGCGGACCGTCCAAATTATCTTATGATTCTGATCTCGCACTCCGCCGTTACCATCATGGTGGGCCGACAAAGAATCGATCCGCTTTTGCAACTGTAGGCCAGATTGCCAAATTCTCTTCACTCATGTCTTTTTCAGGGAGGAAGGGCCTAACTCTCGGCGGGTTTACCAACCAGCCTAGGCCAGACCAAAGAGCTTTGGTGAATTGCATGAAGATTCTTCCAGTTTCCCTCTCTAAAGGACTATGTTCACCGACGCGTTCTCTGGTTCCTATGCCTTTGTTCCGAGTGGATTTGCCACTGGTCTTTCAATTCTTGGTGTCGGAGGATTTAAAACCCCTCCGACAGCTTAGTTTTTCTGCAATTTCAATAAGACTGCTTTCTTAGGGCTCTGGCATAAGGGTTCAGAGTGTCACGTCTTGTCTCCGACAAGACCCACCTCCGCATTGAGGACCTGGGGGTCTCTATTCTTCAAGTAGGTTGTTTGGCGAATGAATCAGATTCTTTTACATCAACCGGTATTTTGCTGCATCTCACCAAAGTTGTCTGCCGCTCAGAGAAAACTTGGTGTTCGTTAGGCCCTTGAGCGGGAAGGATCTTCGTACTTCTCATCCACTCTTTATCTCTGGCAGTGCCACCACATGGCTGCAGTCAAGGGACCATGAGCCACTGGATTTCCTCACAAAAATGCGCACAAAAACACCATGATCGGTTGTCTGGCTCCTTGGTCCAGAGCATATTAAATTCAAGCTCACGCTTCCTCCTGTGCATTCTATAAAGGGCCTCCATCCTGAACATTGCGGACAATGTCCAGTTGATTCTTCTACAACCTTTCACCAGCTAGTATCAGCTGAACCAGGAGCATTAGGTGGAGTACAAGATGGATCATTACGGAGTGCGTTGGCATGGCTACTTCTACACCCACTCCTTCACCGGTTGAGCCAGTGGTCTTATGTATAAGTCATGGTAATAAGCTATTGCTAATGCCGTGTATTCCCTTCTTGAGGATGCGAGGGCGATACACTATGGGAGCTACGTTCCTTCTACACCGTTACACCTCTTTAATGTTGGTCTCCACCATCAATAAGGTCGTTGGAAGGGTTTTGTCTGTGATTTTGTGAGCGAAACATTTTTTGAGGCAAGGTCGAATCACTGCGCCGTGTGAATCGGTTGCAATGCAGTCTGACTCTTTCGGGAGTTATTTAACAGTGGTAACGGGGTTTTCTGGTGCCCAGATAAGACATTTGTGCAGATTTTGCATATATCCAGAATTGCCAAAGCCCTCAATAGTCACGGCTGGGTTCTAGTAGGTTATAAAATTGGTCCGTTTAAACCAGACTTTGTGTTAAGGTGCAATAGGGTTCCTTCATATGTGATGATGTCAAAGGTCCTGGACCAAAACATCTGAGGTCACATTCCAGATGGCCTCCTTGCGTGTTGTCCTGGTGTCAAATATATTACATTTCCGAAATTCCCAATCTTCTAGTGGGTGGTTTCTATAGCAACAAGCTCCGGCACTCACACCCACCACCAGCTTAAAGGCAAACAAGTAGCTTCTGATAGCTGGGGACCCAACTAACAGAAAACCCTGATGGATGAAAATCCTAAATGGAAGGTTCTAGTCTCATAATACTCATAATAGCCTCAGATTTGTTTTAAGTCCTTTTTTTTTCAAATTCCTAATTTTGTATCATGGTGTTATCACGGACATGGACATGACCTTGAGTACTTTAATCTTAGTGGCAATCAAACTGGGCAGCTAGGAATCCATATACCTAGGCACCATAAATTTGTTTATTGTGTTGTTTTAATTACAAAACATTAAATTTCCAGCTAAAGAGCATTTCGAGACTGTGTTTACCATGGTAACGACCATAATCGAAATTCTATGACCTCAAATAACCTTAGTTTCTTGCAATCAAATGGGAAGCTTGACATACATATAAATTGACACCTTTGAGCATGTTTTATGATTGTATTGGAAGATCTACATTTTCAAATTCACATTTTTCATTACTGCTTGCCATGGCAACGGCTCTGCACCCCTACCCACCGCCAATTTAAAGGCAACAAGCAGATACTCTGATAGCGCGTACCAGCTAAAAGAAAAACTCGATACATGACAATCTCTAAGGGGGAGGGAGGGTTTCGCTTTTAAAAACATATTAAAATTGTCCCTCAAAACCTCATTTTTCGACCTGTTACCATGAGTAACACCCAATCGATTCTATGACCTCAAATAACCTTTATTTTGCTTGCATCAAATTGGTCAGCTTGAATACATATAAATTGACACCTTGAGCATGTTTTTTTTTTTTAAAAAGTTGCAACAGAAGGTTTTTTGACATTTTCTAAATTTACATTTCCATTACTGCGTTGCCATTGCAACGGCTCTGGCACCCATACCACCACCAATTTAAAGGCAAACACGCAATTCTGATAGCTGAGGCATCCAGCTAACACAAAAACAGATGAATGACAAGTCCTAAGGAAGGAGGGTTTCGCTTTTAAAATATTAAAATTTTCCCTCAAAAACCATCATTTTCAGACCGTGTTACCATGGTACCGACCATAAATCGACATTTCTATGACCTCAAATACTTTATTTTGTTGCAATCAAATGGGACGCTTGACTACATATAAAGTTGGACACCCTGAGCTGTTTTTTGTTGTTTAGTTACAAGATACGACAATTTTCTAATTCTCATTTTTCCATTACTGCGTTTCACCATGGTCACGGCTCTGGGCGCGACACCCACCACCAATTTACATGGCAAACAATCATATCTGATGCTGAGACCAAGCTAAACAGAAAAACATTATGATGAAAATCTCTAGGTGGGGTGAGGGTTTCGGTTTTGGCCCATAGCCTATAACAATCGGTGTTGCTATAAAAAAAAAAAAAAAAAACACAGCTTTCACAATCCCTACATAACCTGATCACACTCCGTTACAAGACTACATTTCTATACTGCAAACATTTTCTATACTGACAATGATTGCTAATGTCACCTACAATTTAGCACAATTGAAGTATCATATGTAATGTCCTTTGATTATCATAAATTCCACCATCATTTGTCATTGGCGTTTAATCTTATTCAGTCTATATGTGTTTTTCTTGTTTGTTTCTTGTTCTTCTTTAAAATTGTTTTTGTTTTATATATAATTTTAAGCGCCCCAAACAGAATTTACCACTCTAGTAATTTTATTATGAACAACATTCTACGCGTATTTGTAAAAGTTCATGTACACCGTTCGTGGACGTAACACTAAGTTTCACATAGGGGTTAACGAACTTTCTTACGTCCAAGATGACCAACGAATAAATGGCCACAAATTTCAAATACATAGGCCACTCCAAAATTTGGCACCAGGATGACCTTGAACCGTGTTTTTGCTTTATGACTCTTAAATTATTTTCAACATGCAAGGTCACACTATACATTATTTTAATCATAATAACATGAAAGAATATCGGTTTTTAAGAAAAAATAATTAGAACATCCTAATACTCTTAACACTTTTACCCCTGAACCCTGCTTTTGTACGTGTTCCACACCTTTTCTAGTTGGTAATTTGAATAGTTCATTCTCTTACACCTTTCTAGCGATTGAAAAAAGCAAATTGTGCTGTGTGTGTTTGGGGTGTGGATTGTGTGTGTTGTGTGTGTGTGTTCGCTTGTGTGCTTAGTAAATACCGTTGTACTTAGCGCGTTAATAATTTACTTTACTGTTAGTGTTCTTATTCTTGGTGATAGTAATGTATGTGCTTTTAAAGCTTTTTCAGCTGGCATAACATTTAATATAGCACCAAATCACCAATCAATCAGTTTGTTTATATAATGGCTACACACGATGGTCTCAAAACAACCTAAGAAACTTAAACGCTTATTGCATGGGTTTGAACTCTTTCCTTCACATATGATAACACCTCTTGCATAGCAAAGAAACAGGACATCCTGCAATCTGTCGTATTTACTATATAAAGGAGTCAAAGGTAGATGCTGCAGATTAGTATGTAGTAATTAATTTCTAAGATCTGTCGTTATTTTCAATGTAGCATACAAATGACCCGTATTATGTCTGTGATCATTTAAAGTTTGGCAAAAAATGTTGATAGGGCGGGGTTTCCATGAAACCAACCATTTTGTTGTTTTTTCAAGATATTATTCTAACAATGTTGAAAGGCTCGGATTTTACTGATTGCTTAGTACATTCAACCCATCGTGTCACCCTAGTTTTTTTCGAAGGTCTTGGCATTGAATGAGGGGATATACAGTGGATGAAAATTAAATGCTACGCTAAATCTATTGAAACATTTAGTCCGATAGTCAAGAAAAGCAATTCTCTGAGTTTAGTGACATCATTCAGGTCAACTTAAACACATTACATTGGGGGGTCCAATAGGTCATTTAGCATTTTGTTTGGACACACTCTTTGATGTTCAAAACGACATAAGGACTTCCCTTCAACTTAAAAAAAACATTCCTATAAATCATAGTTCTGTGGACATTGCTCCTAGGCCTATCCACATCCCGACTATTCTCCTAGGAACATAGTGCTCCTCCGGACTATGGTACATTGGCTATATCTCCTGCCACACAGGTAGTTTATTTTGACCATTAACACGCGTAGCACACATTAACTGTGTTTATCTTTACTAGCACACAATCACTCAATTAGTAATTTTATATGTTGATTGATTAATCCTTTAAAATCTATCGGGTTATAGAGGACTATGCCATTAATTATATGTTTCAGTCAAAAGCGACATACTGGATGATCTAAGTAAGACGTCAGATTATCGTAGTATGGATGTCAGACAAAATATTGCTAATTTCACTACTTGAGCACAAGTGAAGTATCTATGTGATTTCCTTTGAATTTCCTGATTCCAACATCATTGTTATTGTATTATCTGAATAGGCCGTAAGTGTTTGCTGTTGTTTCTTCTTTTTTAAATTTTTGTTTGTTTTTATCATAATTTTAACGCCCCCTAACAGAATTACAACACCCCTCCCTACCACTCTAGTATTTTATTCTGAATATACATTCTACCGTATTGGTAAAAGTTCATAGTACACCACTATTGGACAGCCGTGGGGGTGCAATGACCAATTCCTGAGGTCTACACGTGTTCCTTTGTCGTCTCATCTTAATTATATATTTGTCATCTATTTTTAATACACACTCGTGACGTAACACTTAAGTGTCACATATGGGTCAAAAGAAAGTTTCTTAGTCCAAGATTGCCAACAAATAAACTGCCACAAATTTCAATACATAGGCCACTCCAAAAATTCTGGTCCCATGATGACCTTGACCGGTTTTTGCTTATGACTCATTATCTGTTTTCCCAGCAGGAGAGACTATTATTAATTTTAATCAGCATAACATGAAAGATATATCGGTTAAGAAAAAAAACTCAATTAGAACACTAATACCCCTGAACACTTTTACCCTCTGAACCCTTGCTTTTGTACGTTGTTCCCCACCTTTTTTTAGTTGGTAATTGGAAATAGGTCATTCTCTGACCCTTTAAGCAGAATGAAAAAAGCAAAAAAAAAAAATTTGTTTGTGTGTGTGTATGTGTGTGGGGGGTGTGTGGGGATGTTGTGTGTGTGTGGTGTGTGTGTGGGTGTGCCTGTTATGTAGATTATCGGTTGTATTACGCGTTAATAATTACTTTACTTTGTAGTGTTCTTTCTTGGGTGCTAGTAATGTATGTTCTTTAAATTAAGCTTTTCAGATGCAAATAAACAATTTAATAAAGCACAAATCAACCAATCATCAAGTTAGTTTAAGATAATAGGTTATCCACCACAGATTGGACTCATAAACCAACTATAGAAACCCGAAACGCTTATTGCATTGTTTTTAAACTCTTTCCTTCACAGGGGAGTACACCTCTCTGTCATATGGCAGCAGCAAAAGGACATCCTGAAATCTGTAGCATCTTACTAGATAAAGGAGCAAAGGTAGCTCGCGTTGCAGATAGATATGTAAGTAATTATATAATTGCCTGTTTCTTTTTGTTTTAGCCAAAAAGGGCTGAATGTCTTTACCTTAGCGTAGCCTCTTTTTCATTATCTGAAATGATGGTTTTCTAATAAGAACAAAATTTTTAAAAAAAATAATCCATAACAAGATAAATCGTCTTTGCAGGGGGATTGTCTGTGTAATCACTCAATTCTTTACACAGAAAACCCCTGTGCAATTTATACCAAAGTGGGGTCTAATTACAGAGTAAAAAATTCCTAGGTAAGCACAATGCCCCCCTCCCATGCTCCCCCAGGTGTACTTCGTGATTCTGTCGATACCAATTTGAACATCGGAATTGGAGGGATCACCGAAAATCGTCGGAGTCACGAGAAGAGCCGGACGACTTTCAAATAGAGTTGATTCAAAAACCACAAAATTCAACCTGGAAGTTTGACTTGCAGAAAAACGGATTGTTTTTGCTTATCACCCGAAAGACGCGTAAAAACAACCTCGTGTTAAAACGAGCGCTTTCTGGCGACATTGTAGCCGATCAACCTGACGATAGAAAAGCTGGTGGTTTGAGAAACGGCACAAATCTGTTTTGAAATGATCCGTTACAAACGAAAAAGTTCTTGAATCTGTTGTTGCAAAATGGCAGGGAGGTCCGAGAGCGGTCGTAGCAAATCCACCAGCAGCCAGAAACCGTGTCTTGGGAATTGACGTTGTTCGAGGGTACACTCACAGTATGCATATATTAGAGAATTCCCGGTTTTCCCAAAGTTCGACTCTGGGAGAGTACCCCAAGGCGAGGGAAGTTCCGAGAGGAGTTCTATTTGGTGTGAGTGAAAAAGAAATGATCACAAAATTCTCCTGCCGACAAATGGAAAAACCACTGTCCCAATAGGACTGTTTTTCATAGGATATGTCTCATACTAGGAGAACACAAAACTTAGCTAAAAAACAGCTGAGCAAAAGTTTACTTCCAGAAAAGCTATGATGCAACTGGCCCATAAGATGCGCCTCATGAAACAAAAAGGACATTTCTTCTGATTTGGCCAAAATTGAAATTTTTTTTTGCAAAATATGAAAAGAAACATTGCTCTTTTTTAACCTGTTATGTTATTGAAAACTGCCCAGAAAATCTGAACTCCCTGGATTTAGCATTGTACCGTAATCGGTAGAAATTGACCAACTATTAGCTGAACACTTAAGTGAGCAGGGGGTTCCTATGGAATCCAAAATAAAGGTTTTCCGTGGACGCTGTACGCGTGGGATTTTGCGCCGGCTCGAATTTTTTGTTAATTGTATGACTTTAAAGGAGTTCTTTTCATACCCAAGAAAATGCAATCGGCCCAAGCCGTTACACGAGTTAATTAGTGGGAGTCACATGGACCCCCCCCCCACCAGCACTAACGGAAGTCATCGTGACTAGTTTTAATTATCAAAGAACCATAAGCTTGTTTTGTTGTGTTGATATATGTTCACACATACAGTGAGTTGAATGACTGACTGATTGACTGATTGAGATAAGTATGGGTGAATATGAAATAAATGAATGAATGAGAAAAATAGATGGGTCGATTGATATAAGTTTATGTAGTAGGTTATATGGTGTATGTATGTGGTGTGTATGTATGTATGTATGATGTTGTATTATGTATGTATGTATGTATGTATGTATATAGGTTAGTTCCAGCGTGTTAACATTTTGGGGCGACAAGCCTGTATCACGTTATGTCAGTTTGTTTATTTCACCGGTTAAAATTATTGTCATTCATCATCGGGTCAACTGGTGTTGCCATAAAAAATGTGGTACCCGGGTTAAAAAATACTCGGGTTTAACACCGGAAGAGCAAAGCATGGACAAATACATGAGTATCAGCGCTGCAATAGGTTCCAAAAATAATTTGGCAAATGGCTGTCAATGACGGCTCGTAACTTTTTCTTCGCTTCTCACTCAATTTGGCCATGGGTTTGTTCTTAACTCACTTTCTCATTTGGTAGTTACAATGGTGTGTTAGTTTCTGATAATCTCTTCTTTGCATATACTTTTCGTTGTTAGATTATCTATTGTTTCAGCGTGCATTATTTTTCACGAATAGACTGGGGCTCTGTCAGATAATGACACGGGTATCAGATAATGCAAGGGTCATCAGATAATTCACGTGGGTCACCACAAGTCACAACTCCTGGTAGGTACTAGAAATACCGTAAATCATTGATATCGACTTACTGCTCAATATCAAGTAACATGCCTGCATCGTATGTATACCCTCACGAACTTAGTTTCTACAATCTATGGTGTCCGTCATAACTTAAATTATTGTGTTGTAAAAAAATATTGGTTTCTCGTTTAAAGTATTAGTTGATTCAATGTGCAGACCATTCCAAATAGATGTGATTTTGTCTGTTTCTTTCCGAAACGCGAGATCTTAATTAACGAGGAACAAGCTTTTTTGTACTCTCAAAGGGCGCCATACGTTGATTAATATGATCTTAAATATAAAATTCATTATGTGTGAATTTGTCAAATTAGAAAGGCTTTCAGAAAGTTTAGCTGCGTATACTTGAACTTCCTACTCTGTGCAGTGACGTCAGCGCGAGATTGATGGGCGCACCAGTAAACGCCGCGCAGGCTCTTTAAAGCGACGGCGTCTTTACACTCGCGCACAAAGATGGACAACAATGACGCGTGCGTACAAGCTACGTCAATGTTATGAAATCACTGCACGGGAGGTTAGAGAAATGGACTATATCATGTTGATATATATATAGTTGGCCCGATGAGAAGAAGTGTTATCTTCAAGAAACCCAAAATTCAACAAATAACAAAGTTGTTCAATGCAGAAGAACAGTCATGTTTGTACATACATGTCTGCGTCGGTCTTTAACATCTAACACAGGGGCATTTGGCATGGTAGAAGAACCTTTCCATATGCATTTATATGCAAATCGCCACTGATGGGTTTGTTTTTGATGTTGGAAAATAAAAAGTTAAGGGCAGTGCGAAACGTATATCTTTTTTCAAATTTCCATTGACGCGTTTCATCACTAATGGTTTGTTTTGAAACTGCCCGGGAGGTGCGAGAAAGATTACGCACTCTAAGCGTCTTAGAGAGTCTGGATTTTTCTCGCACTTCCAGATCATTTTCAAAACAAACTATCAACAATGAATTGCGTCAAGGTCGTTTGGCACTATTTATAGGTATAACTGTGGACATGTTGAGTATAACAGTGTTTAATTTGTTTGAAAAACTACCCTCAAAATTACTAAATTACGTAATTATTAATGTTAATGTAATGATTGATACTATTGTTGTCTAAAGTATATGAAGGATAAGGACCACGCCTCAGTGCATTCGAAAGGTAATCGCCGACGTATGGGCATGCAAAGGCAGCACTCGGGCCGCCGGCTCTCGTGCTGCCTGCCTGACCCATCGGTCGCGTGCTATGATCCTGTCGAATGCAATAGGCTAGGTCTTATCCTTATCAAATTAGCATTACGGTATTGCCGCCAGCTCTTGGAGCAATTTAGTGGCGCCTTCTGTATTTTGTAAAGTGCATTTGCTAATAAATATATGGAATATGGTATGTATGGTGCGAGTATGTATGTATGTACGTTTATACAATTGGGCTACTGTATATATAATATCATTTGCTTTTATTATGTATTTTTCAATCTTCAAGTTTATCATTTATGTCTCCATCTTATCATGTACTTTGGATTGATTGAATGATGTTTGATTAATATAGTAATATGCAAGCGATTATGTAATATATTATTTACCTATTTGGGTGACTTGTGTTGTAATATTCAACAAGACCAATATTTTCTTTATGTTCTTCTGATACAAACTTCATGTTTTTCAATATTGAATTTTTTCATGTATGTCTTAATATAATATCATGTGTACATTCACTATGGCTTGTACAGTACCTAGCTTATAGTTCCTGGTATACAATATATTTTCACCTCATATGCTTACTCTATTTATCATCGATTCATGAGTAGTGCTAGTGTTTTGTTGTTTGTTTTTTTTTTTGTACCTATTCTACCCGATACTGGTGTAATTATATTGTTTTTTTTACCATTCCCATAATTGGACCTTGCTCATGCCACCTCGCCAACTAAGCATTATCATGTTTTGATTGACCATTCTTATGTTCCTTTTCTTTATTTCCGGGAGAGTCTCAATTTTTTTGTTTCTTTGAACATAGTGTGTATTTGAATTATGATGCTTATCACCTTATGCTGCACAAGCATACGCACATCCAATTTTTATAGTTCTATTTGTCTTATTGTATTTAGACATTTGGTCTCAAACACCTTTGGTGCCCATTGGTAAACAACTTCATTATTTTTTCTATGTAACTTTGTTTCCTCTTTTTGTCCCTCGCAGGCACTCTTGAAAACTACAGTGATTTAGAGTGGATCCCGGAGGACTGTGATCGGGGACCGATTCGTTTTTTGGATCTGTTTTTTAATCTTTAATCTTTAGGATTTTATTTGGGTCCTAGAAATGGGTTGGTCCCTGTCGCATTGTTTTGGGATTTGTTTGGATCCTTGTGATTTGGAGTATAATGTATACTTGTGATGGCTTTGCATTGCAGTTTCCCTACTACTCTAATTGTGTATTGTTTTTTATATTATCTTAACTACTGTTATTATTATTATTACCCATCGCTCTTCTCATATTGATCCCTATACTCGCCTCGCCCTCGTGCATGTGGATATAATATCTGGAATGTTCATATCGGGTTCCGACAAATATTTTCCCCTCGTAGCTTTACACCATTCGTGAGTTATTCGACGTCCATTCACTATTTATTTTTTCTTTTTTATTGATGTATTATTTGATCACAATGGTTATTATTATTACTCAAACCCTTTTCTAGTTTACTGATATATTTACGTTATGGATTGTATCGTAACCAACTTAAATCCTGGGTTAGCTGTGCATATAGCATTCTGATGTGTCCACTTTGCTTTTTTTGGTACTGTAAAGTCCCTTAAATACTTACTGTCGTTTTTTTTTCGCGGTGTAATTTTTTTTGTTCTTAACCCTTTGTTTGTTTTTACCTCTGTGCTTGTCTTTATTGCTTTCGTCTTGTCTGACGTTGTCAAAACATCTGTCACGTATTGCTTCATTTTATCTACCCTCCTTCCTCATTGCTCTTCTAATTCTACTCTCTTCTTTTTTCAACCTACCTCATCATGGGCCAATTTCTAAGTTCCTCCTCCCTCTCTTCACACACAAAACTCTCTCTCTTTATCTCTCTAATTCGCGCATTCTCTCTCCTCCTACCTCTCTCTCTCCCCTCCCTTCATCTCCCCCTCTCTTTTATTTTCTTTGGCTTATCCTTTTCAGTATGCCCTGCCCGGCTTAATACGAACTGCCTTTACCATCACATCTTCACGACGAAGACTTCGCGCATCATAATTGACTTTTTCACCAACCAATTGAACATAATCAAACTTAATTCCCTTTCCATCAATCCGTTACTCACATACCCCATATCATCTCAAACATGTGACCACCCATTCTTCACCACATCCACAAACAACTCTGGTTCTGAATCCCGCTATCACACTGACGACAAGCTTTAAAACACAATAATAAAAGACATCAAGCAACGACTCATTTTCCATATTCCAATTCAACTGCCGTAGTATCAACAAAAATCATCATATTAAGGAAATCACTAACTACCAACTCACTTGATCGCCCACCCACTCTTTCTCTGTCTTAGCATGTTCAGAAACAGGCTTACTGACACTAAATCACCACCTCACTTTAATTGGGCACACGTACATTTCCAGGAGCTCACTCACTGGCGAAGAGGCATGGCGTTTTTGCTTTACTAAAAACACCTCTCATACAAAAATCATCGACACAACCCAGAACAAATTTGACTCACTTTTCATCGAACTCACCATTAACACCAACATATACCCAAACACCTAATTAACTGTCGGAGTTAATTTCAGACTGCATGAAACACAATACACTTAATCATAACAATGCCACAAAAAACAACAATCACTACACTGACTACAGAGATCGCAACATTCGCACATTTAACCGTAGACCAGACTGAATCATGGGAATATATACTCACAGAAATGACCCTAACACACGTAACAGCAACTTCATTACAACTTACACGAAACATTACAACGAATCATTTCCCTTCACAAAGAGACAAAGCCATTCCAGTCAATCAAACACAAGCACGGCCTCTATAAACATACTAAGACAAAACACCACAACCAAACAACAATACAACACTACAAAACCAATTAACTCACTTTTGTATTGGGCAAGAAAAACACAACACAGAACAAATTCAGAACTTAAAAATGATCTCACCAAAACTTGGACATTCCTCAACAACATTCTAGGTAGGACGGTAATCCACTAAACAAATCCCTGACCTTGTCACTCATAATAATAAGCAGATAACTGACCAGCTTGACATAGCTAAACGCATTCAACGATCACTCCACTACCCTGGGCAAAAACTTAGCGAACACAATTCCACTCTTTGCACTCTTTTCCTTCAACAGATGAGAACACCTCTGTCATAGGCAGTAGAAAAAGGACATCCTGAAATCTGTCGTATGTTACTAGATAAGAGCAAGGTTAGATGGCTGCAGATGATAATGTAAGTATATACACTTCTAAAGATCTGTCGTTATTTTCAAATGTACCAGACAAATGACCCGTATTATGTACGTGATCATTTAACGAAGAACGTTGAAAGAAAAATCTTTATAGAGGGGGCGGGGTTCCCGGACACCACCATTTTGTTTGTCAATGATATAATTTCTAACAGATTTTGAAAGGCTCTGCTTGTATCTGATTGCTATAGTACATTCACACCATCGTGTCACCTCTAGTACTTTTTCGAAGGTAATGGCATTGAATGAGGGGAATACAGTGATGAAATAACATTCTACGCTAAATCTCTGAACATGTAGTTCCTATAGCAAAGAAAAAGCAATTCTCTGAGTTTAGTGAAATCATTCAGGTCAACTAAACACATTAATTGGGGTCCATAGGTCAATTTAGCATTTGTTTGGACACACTCTTTTGATGTTCATAACGAAGTAAGGACTTCCATTCAACTTAAAGACTAACCATTCCTATAAATCATTAGTCTGGGGACTATGCCTCAATTATCACTAACTATTAATTAATTCATAGGTTGAGTGATTATTAATGATTTAACATCTATCGGGGTTATAGAGGACTTCCCAATTACTTATAGGTTTAGTCAAAACGAAATCCATGTCAAAAGCAACATAACATTATCTATACTGACAAACATTTTCTATACTGAAAAATATTTGCCTAATTTCAACTACATGAGCACAATTGAAGTATATATGTAATGTCCTTTGCATTATCATTAAATTCCAACAGCATTTTTACATTGCGTATCTTTAATTAAGCCGATATGTGTTTATTTGTTTGTTTCTCTTCTTCTTTACACATTTTTGTTTTGTTTTATATATAATTAAGCGCTGCCGCCCAAAAAGAATTGACACTCTAGTATTTTTATTATGAATATACATTCATACCGTATGGTAAAGTCATTGTACACCGGTAGTGACGTACACTAAGTGTCACAGAAGGGTTGTAAAGAACGTTTCTTAGTCCAAGATGGCCAAACGAAAATAATAAACTGACACAACAAATTTCTTCAAGATACATTAGGGCACTCCAAAATTTTGGGCACCAGGATGACCTTGAACGGTTTTTTGCTTTAGGACTATAATTATTATTTTCAACAGGCAGGACACACTATACATTATTTTAACAGAAACAGAAGAAAAATATCGCGTAAGAAAAAAAATAATTAGAACACTAATAATCCTAACACTTTTACCCTGAACCCCTCGCCTTTTGTACGTGTTGCTTTTCTAGGGTAATTGAATAGGTCATTCTATAACCCTTTCTAGCAGATTGAAAAAAGTAAATTGGTGTGGGGTGTGTGTGTATGTGGTTTGGTGTGTGTGTTGTCTGTCTGTCTAATGTAGATACGTTGTATTAGCGCGCGTCAATAATACTTTACTGTGTAGGGTTCTTTCTTGGCGATGTAATGTATGTTTCTTTAAAAGTTTTCAGCTGCAGTAACATTTAATATAGCACAAATCCACCATCAATAAGTTATGTTTTACTAATAGCTTATCAAAGATGGACTCAAAACCAACCTATAGAAACCCAAAACGCTTATTGACATGGTTTTGAACTCTTTCATTCAAATGATGAGAACACCTCTGTCATATGCAGTAGAAAAAGGACATCCTGAATCTGTCGTATGTTACTTAACATAAAGGGAGCAAAGGTAGATGCTGCAGATGAGTATTGTAAGTAATTAACTTTCTAAAGATCTGTCGTTATTTTCAAATGTACAGACAAAATGACCCGTATTATGTCTGTGATTCATTAAACGTTTGAAAAATCTTGATAAGCGGGCGGGGTTCCATGAAACCAACATTTTGGTTTTTTCAAGGATATTATTATAACAGCTTTGAAAGCTTGATTTATCTGATTTGCTATTATACATCAACCATCGTGTCACCTCTAGTACTTTTTCGAAGTTATTGGCATTGAATGAGGGGATATACAGTGGATGAAAATTAACATTTCTACGCTAAATCTATTGAAACATGTAGTCGGATAGACAAGAAAACAATTCTCTATGAGTCTTAGTGGAAATCATTTAGGTCAACTTTAAAACAATTAATTTGGGGGGGGGGTCCATAGGTCAATTAGCATTTGTTTGGACACATCTTTGATGTCATAAACGAATAAAGGACCTTCCATTTCAACTAAAGACTAACATTCCTATAAAATCATTAGTTCTGTGGGACTATTGCATCAATTATCACTAAATTATTAAATTTGAATGCAATGTTGATGATTAATGACTTTAAAAATCGATCGGGTTATAGAGGGACTATCACATTAATTATATGTTTCAGTCAATGAAATCCATGTCAAAAGCAACATAACATTATCTATTGACAACATTTCTATACTGGACAAATTAGTGATAATTTTCAACTACATTGAGCACAATTGAAGTATCGTATGATATGTCCTTTGAATTATATAAATTAAACATCATTTGTACATTGGCGTATCGTAATTAAGCGAATAGTGGTTATCTTGTTTGTTTCTTATTCTTCCTTTAAAATTTTGTTTTGTTTTTATATATAATTTTAAGCGCCCCAAAAAGATTACCACTTAGTATTTTATTATGATATAATTCTCCGTATTGTAAAGTTTCATGTACACCGTCGTGAAAAGTAACACTTAAGTGTCACATAAGGGTTAAAAGAACGTTTCTTAGTCAAGATGGCCAAAAAGAATAAACTGCAACAAATTCAAATACTAGGGCCCACTCAAAATTTGGCACCAAGGATGACCTGACCGTTTTTGTTTTGACTATAATTATTGTAAACAGGCAGGACCACTATAAATTATTTTAATCAGAATAACCTGAAGAAATATAGGTTAAGAAAAAAAATAATCTAGAAACACTAATACTCCTGAACACTTTTACCCTGAACCCTTGCTTTGTAAGTGGGCCACACCTTTTCTAGTGTAATTGAAATAGGTCATCTCTTTACACCTTCTAGCAGATTGAAAAAGTAAATTGGGTGTGTGGTTTGTTGTGTGTATGTGTGTGTTTGGTTTGGTGGTCTGCTTGTCTGCTAATGTAGATAACGGCGTATTAGCGAGTCAATAATTAATGTACGGGTCGTGTTCTTTCTTTGGGCGATAGTATAGGAGGTATGTTCTTAAAGCTTTTCGCTGCAAGTACGTAACAATTTAATATAGCACAACATCAACAAATCAATAAAGTTATGTTTATATATAGGTATCACCAGCTGGACTCAAAACCAACCTATAGAACCAAACGTTATTGCATGGTTTTGAACTCTTTCCTTCCACAGATGAGGAACACATATGTATATGCAGTAGAAAAAGGACATCCTGAAATCTGCCGTATCTTACTAGATAAGATGCAAAGGTAGATGCTGCAGATGAATATGTAAGTAATTAACTTTCTAAAGATCTGTCGTTATTTTCAAATGTACAGACAAATGACCCGTATTATGTTGTGATCATTAAAACGTTGAAAAATCTTGAGAAGAGGGCGGGGTTCCATGAAAACCAACTTTGGTTTTTCAAGGATATTATTCTAACGCTTTGAAAGGCTCTGATTTTATCTGAGCCTAATAGTACATTCAACCAATCGGTCACCTCTAGTACTTTTCCGAGGTTATTGGCATTGAATGAGGGATGGGATATACAGAGGGATGAAATTAACAATTTCTACGCTAAATCTTATTGAAACATGTAGTCCGATAGCAAGAAAAGCAATTCTCTGAGTTTAGTGAAATCATTAGGTCACTTACTTAAACACATAATTGGGGTGGGTTCCATAGGTCAATTCGCATGTTGTTTGGACACACTCTTTTGAGATTCATAACGAAATAAGGACTTCCATTTCAACTAAAAAGAACCTTCCTATAAATCATAGTTCTGTGGACTATTGTTCCTAGCTATCCACTCAGTCAACTTAAAAGACTAACATTCCTATAAAACATGTTTTTGGATTAACTTCATAGCTATACACATCCCCGGACTATTAATCCTAGGACATAGTGTCTCCGGACTATGGTACAGTGGGACTATATCTCCTGCCACACAGGTAGTTATTTGACCATTAAAACAAGCGTAGCACAGTAACTGTGGATTATCTCAGTTACAGATCTTTCAATTGTCATCAAGCGGTTGATTTTATTACAAGATAATTCATGATTTGATAATAATCAAGGATCTAAAATTGATCACGCGTATATAAATACACATGAACTCATCCAACACTGCATCCATTACCAGCTCTTGGAAAGGGAGATCATGTTATTGTATCACTTAAATTAGATTTAAGTAGGTCCCGGCTTCTGATAGCCGCACGGGGTTATTATTCACAGGATCTCATGTTGACCGATTTTATTCAGACTCTTAATGATACCCCATGGGATCTAGTTTCACTGGACCCCCTGAGGTAATTTCTATGGAAAGTTTCAAAGATCTTTTCTGCGCAATGATTGAGGACTTATTCCGATAGCAAACCTAAAAAGAACAGACGCCCTCCGTGGATTTCAAATGAAAGTATTAGGTTGGTCCGAAAAAAACCGTAGATTATCAGGGCTGCCAAATCAACTAACTTGATACGAAGGGGACACCTATTAAAGACTTTGAAAATATGGTTAAGTATGAGGTTAACAAATCATACGCCATTTATGTTAAAACCTTAGCTGACGAGGTGGTAAAAAATCTAAAAAGGTTTTGGTCCTTTTGAAGTACGAACGGCTGCTCCCCCCAGTATCTTCTTTAAACAAATAATGGTGTCACAGCACTACCCTACTGAAATTGCCAAAACGTTTGCTTCAAAGTTTCAAAAACAACTTCCATGTTGATCAGTCTGTTTTTGATTCCAATATTTTCCTAGATGGATGAAACATAGTCACCATGTGTTTGCTTTTTCATGATATGAGCATAAATGATGATGAAGGTAAGTTACCGATATTTTAAAAAACGCTTGATATCTCTAAGTCTCAGGGTCAGATGGATCAGTTGCCAGGATGATTCAAGTTAGCCTCAACAGCTATTGTGGACCAACAATTGCTACGTATCTTCAACATTTACTGAAGACGGGCGTCTTTCCTGACGCCTGGAAACAGGTCAACGTCGTTCCCATCTACAAAAAAGGTGGTAAGATAACTTTGGGAACTACAGGCGGTTTCTTGTGTTCAACCTTAGCAAAGGTTTAGAGAGGATTGTCTCTAGACGTTTGCAATTCCATTGAGGGATGCATGACTTGGTTGCTGATGGCCAGCATGGGTTCTGTCCTGGAAGGTCTTGTGTCACTCAGTGGCTCCCATGTTTAAATCATTGACTCTATCTTAGATTCCCGTTCTCCTCCCAGAATTGATGCTGTGTTCCTCCGGACTGGTCTAAAGCGTTCGATAAGGTCAGCCACAGTAATTCTTCTGGATAAGCCTCCATGCTATGGTATATTGGACAGATGCTTAATTGGTTCCCTTCTTACCTATTATGGGAGAATGCAAGAGTCCAATAGGTGGTCAATATGCGGATTGGGTTTTGGTTGTCAAATCAGGTTGTCCCACATGGTTGTCTAGATTAGGCCCCATGCTTTGTTAACATTCATGTCTGTCTCCGCATCATGTTTTCTTCATTCAAAAAGCGCTAACCGCAGTACGCTGAAGATACTGTCTTTATAACCTATTTTATCTTCGGAGGATGAAGAGACATTGCAGGAAGATCTTGATGCTATATTAGGGAGTGGAGCCACACAACAACTCCCTTGAACGCGCTAAATGTGTGTTATGCATGTTACCAAAGATCGCGCACCCCCTTTCAATCACTTACTATTGATAAACTCCTCTGGACACTGTCACCACCCATAAACACCTTGGGGTGACTATTTCATCTAATCTAGAGCTGGGGTCCCCATAGTGATGAGGTTACAGTAAGGCTCAACGGCTTGCTCGGTTTTATTCTTAGACTGTAGGTCTATGATCGAATACCTTGAAACAGCGTTATTTCGTCGCCTTGATCAAGACCTATTCTCGAGTATTGTGCCCCTGTCTGGGCACCTTAAAAGAGTATTCATAACAACAATTGGAAGGGGTTCAAAAAAGATTTACCCGTTATTGTTTTCCCTGGTCCTTGGTATTCTAGGCCTCGTTACATAAACAGGCTGCCATCACTCTTTATATGCCATCAGTTATTTGGTCGTTTTTGAATATTTGCGGATCATGTTTGTAGCTGGTTTGTCTCTGGAGGCACCTATGACATTAATTGGAGTAAGTTTATCAAACTTTAATACAAGCTCTTTCGCACCAGGCCACCAACAACCGATTCCGTCATTTATTTAGAAGTCGTACTGACGCCTTTCCATCACTTCGCTGTTTGTGCCTTCCAGCTTATGGTCACAACGTTACTTGTGACATCTGCAGGGGAAAGTTTCGTTTTTGTAATGTCTGCCTTTGCTCGCATTTACGTAATTTTGTTTATGCTTCCTTTTCGGGTCCCGTTTTTGGTGTCATCCAGTTTTCGGAGACCACTTGAAAGTGATTTGGTTCACTAATGGGAATCCCCAGGGGCTGGGGATGGGTTTGTTTGTATTTTTTTCATTGTATTATCCTTCTTGTTCCTTGTTTGTACTTTGTATAAGTTATCAAATGTTTTAATCGTATTCATTGTATCATTGCATTCCCCTGATTATCAATAATCAATCAAATCAAAGCATCAAAACTTCACTCAATTAGTAATTTATATGTTGATTGATTAATAACTTTATAATTATCGGGTTATAGAGACTAGGCCCATTAATTCTATGTTTCAGTCAAAAGCGACATACTTGATGATCTAAGTAAAGACGTCCCAGATGATCGGAGGATGGATGTCGACAAAATAATTGCTAATTTCAACTACAATGAGCACAATTGAAGTATCGTATGAGATGTCTTTTGATGAACAGAATTCCACATCATTTGGACATTGTATTATCTGAATTAGGCGTAAATGTGTTTTGGCTTGTTTGTTTCTCTTTTTAAATTGTTTTTGTTTTTAATTATAATTTAAGCGCCCCCTAACAGAATTACAACACCACTCCCTGACACTCTAGTATTTTATTATGATATAATTCCTACCCGTATTGGTAAAAGTTCATAGTACACCAGCTATTGGACAGCCGTTGTGTGCAATGACAAAATCCTGAGGTCTAACAACGTGTTCCTCCTTTTTTCGTCTCATCTTAAATTATATTGTTTGTCCTCTACATGTATTTTTATACACAAACTCTGACGTAACACTTAAGTGTCGCATTGGGTTAAAAGAAAGTTTCTTAGCCAAGATGGCCAAAACAAATAATTCCTCATTTCGAATACACGGGATCGGGGCCTCAAATTTGGTTCCATGATTACCTTGAACCGTTTTTTAATTTTTTATATTTGCTTTATGACTATTAACCTAGATATTTCACCACAGGCAGGAGAGACTATATATTATTTTAATCAGGCATAACATGAAAGATTATCGTTACAACACAACTCAATTAGAAACACTAATACACTGAACATCATCTGGTCTTATTCAGTCAAACCCTCCATAAGCTTGTTTCTGCTTTTATGTATGTGCGTCGTTGATTTTTTATGGAAATAAAGTTGAACACTGTACAAACTCTATGAAAAAATGACGTGTCTTTTGCAACACCCGTAAAAATACAGGCTTCCCTAAAATTGCGGTTTTGTGTACATTTATTTAATTTTTTGATATTCCAGAATTATATCAACATAAAATACTTTTCATTCAAACGTTTGATGTAAACACCAAGGGCTCATTTGAATTTCCGTCCTTTGTCCAATTTTCGCATATTGTGAAAACATGTGTGTCCCTAATTTGCAGGCCGAATAACACATTTTTATTTTTTATGCTGATTTTTGGGTTGTCCTTATGACCCTTCACTGGTGGTATAAATTTCGTGCAAAATTTCCTTCGAAGATGGTTTCCGTCCTTATTATTTTAGATCAATTTTTCAAGCACGGGCCACAACTGATTAATCAGTTGCCCATGCAAGAAAAAAATCCGTGTCTTGATGTGTGTGAATGCGTATCCGTCTTGAATGTGTTTTCGATGGAAGAGGGGAAGGTCAGTTGTCTTATGGGCCATTATTGCTAAAGCACATCTAGTTTTATCTGCCGTGAAGCTCTCGTTTTTGTGTAAATTAAGCTTTACAGAGATCCAAGTTATGTAGGTAAACAATCATGTAATTCAATTATAAGTGTGGAAAACTACAATAACTGTCAACTTGACATCACACCAAAAACAGAAATATGTCTTCACCGTTTTCTCTTTTAGTTTGTTAGTAAAGTTTGGTCTGTGTTGCCTGCACTCATACCTTTATTTCTTGTCAGGATACCGTCTCATCCGTAATGTTTAACGACGATCCAGGTTACCTCACGTTGAGCTTTTAAACCAACCCCCGTAATTCAGTCTCCGAGCCTTACCTCTCAAATTTCATCATACATCAACAAAGGTCATTACTTGCTTTTATAAGCCGCCCCCTATGTGTAAAACGAGATTTTAAAGAAAAAACCTGTTTGCCCTCATGAAATTTCATAAAACTTGAAGAATGCAGTATGAGCTAGTAGAATAAATTCACACTAAGTAATCAAAGCAGTTTCACTGTCATGTCGTCATTAACTTTGTTTTCATTTCTTGTTTTGTCATAATGAAACTTTAATTACCAGCTGAGAACAAACCATTGATTGTTCACCATGCATACTATGTTACGGTTTCCTCCTTCAAAACTGACCAGGATGGCTTTGGAAGTCGTGGCATTCAGTTTCTTTTTATAAAGCTGATGGACTTGCTATTAGTAGGGTTAGAAGTTTGGGGAAGAAGGTTTGAAGAATGTTTTTTTCTATAGTTTTAAGGGTGGCTGAATCTGATTTTGTGTCCCACTCTGGAAATGTGGGGAACTTTGTAAATAAGGGGGTAAATTGTACAGGGGTAAATTGAAATCAAGTCCAATGTGGTTTACATGTATACCCTGTATTTGGTCTTCATTAGTGTAGTATATAATCGTTTGGACCATATGAAGAATTTTGGGACCCTTTTGAAACAGAATGGAGAATTCTGAAATTTTACCCCAGGAATGACCTTGAACCTTTTTGACATATAACTATTTAACTTAAAACCACTGATAGGAACTTAATACCTTTGATCCTTAGGGCATAGCCCAAATAGATTTTCTGTACCAAATATACCTGCTTTACATTTTCCCCCCGTCACCCTCTGTCCCCCTGCAATTCATTTTCCCCCGCTACTCCATACTTCTAGACTTGATGATATGTCAATTCTCGCAATCATTTCAAGTATACAATGCCAATGGTTTCTGTTGCAATTATTTGAGGTCCTGCAATTATTTTATATTAATTTTCTTGCACTACAGGGAATCAAATCAACCTAATCGTTAACATGACATAAAATTTCTACAAGCAATCTTTATTGTAATCTTGAATGACAAGTAATTGTTCAGTTTGTACTACTTTTACGCACAATTTATTTCTTATTCTGTACCATACGGGGGAAACCCGCTTCACTATGCCTGCATTAATTACAACAAAGGTTCACTCAGCGATACTCTGAAGCACAATACTTCGAACTAATAAGTCTCCTACTCCGTAAAAACGCCGATATCACGATAAAATCTCGGGTAATGTAATTTTGTTTTGTTTTGTTTTTTATATAATTCATATAATGAAGTATTAACAAAAAAGGTCCGGGGAGACTGCCATAATTAGTTTTAAGAAGTTGATTAATAAAATTGTGACTCATCTTTTGAACATTATGGCCCCGTATTCCAAAAAGATTTTAAGCTAAACAAAACGAACGTTTATATGTGAGATCAACGAATCGCTTAAGTAAACGCAATTCTAGAAGGGAGTAAAAGTTAAACGCAATTTTACCTCGTGTAACTCGCCAAAATCATCGAAATTTAAACAGGTACGGGGCTAGTTTTAGGAATTGTTTAGTGTGTGTTTTTTCGCCAAGTCCACGGCAACATTGCACTGTCCAATTGACAACAGCAATGGTGCACATCATTCCTCGCCCAGTTGGTGCAAGCAACTTAAACGCTACGGAAAGCCATAATAGACTTTGTGCGCTCTCAAACCATGAAACACAATAGGCCCTTCTATCATTTATACACACACATGTTAGCTTCTTTCAATAACGACGTTACTCGTGTTTAAAGCGCCTGTTTAAGTACGCTCGGGTAAAAAATATTTAAACGCGTTTTTGCTTAAACGCAATTTTTAAATTAACGACGGTACGGCGCTTTAAGCTAAAATCGCGTTTAGCTAATAAGTTTTTGAATACGGGCCTAAATTTTGTGGTGTGTGTGTTCGCTGAACTAAAAGTTCCGCTGAACTTATACATCCACAGGTAACTTTATATTTCACTATAATCTTGATTGAACTCCAAAACCTGCTTCAAGGCACATGGTCGTTGAATCTACCCCTAAATTTTGGATTATGGTTCATAGATCTCCCTCTGATGTGTACCCCTACTTACAGCCCAAATATAAAATTCATTTATTGCTGATTTTGTGTTATCTTATGACCCTTCCCCTGTGTGTAAAGTTCGTGGCAACTATTCCTACGGGGACGTGCTTTTCTTTGGGGTTCAATGCCCCCCCCCCTTGGTCATTTGTGTTGAGGACCTCCCCCCCCTGGTCACTTAGTGTTAATTATCACAGTAAATCAAAGCGTATTTTAATATATTTACACATCCAATGACCATCAAACAAACATATGTTGCTACACCAACTATATAAAAACGTTTTTCCATTTGCATCACCAGTAATCAGATTAGAGTAGCGAATGATTAAATAATGAGTTTCCTCACCAAGGGTGAAAACGCATTCAAAACCAGTTCGTCCGTGCTGGGCGATGACATTTTGAAATTGCACGGAATTACTTATCAGTCGGGTGCTTGTATACACACATATGTCAATTCGAACAAACAATCCGCCAAAATATCAGTTGTTGATTGTTGGGTGCTATGGGTGGTTAAAAGTTGTCCTACCCCATGGCACACAACGAATGAAATTACATATCAGTCGTCTTGATTTAAATTACCGCCTCAATGAATACATCTTTTCACTAAGCGCGCATTGCATATGAGAAAAAAGAGATCTAGCACAATGATCCAGGTACACACTATTTATTACCACTGGCCACCTCTAAACACATACATTATTCTGAATCATACCGATTAGTGTATATGCAAAGCTGCACCCACAGTATGTGGAAGAAGCGGAGGCAGCCATTGCCTTTCATTGTTGGTACTCTAGGTTTTCTTTGTGTCGGCCCCCCCCCCCCAACACATGCGAGACGGTGAATCTCTAAAGATTACGTAAAGTTTTGCCTCTCTATCTATATAGAACACACTATTTGGTCCTCACTACCAAGGTGAACTTGAATCCGTGCATATTTGTGAATTACGTAAAACAAAGCTTTCTGTTAAGCGATAAACGGCCAGAGTCTGTTGTTTGTCATTTTCCCTGCCAAAGCCCAAGGAGCCCACGTTATTCAGATTTTGTTGTACCGTTACCAAAAAATTGGACACAAGGTTACCTAGGCTATGGCCTCGTCCAACGGCCTTTCTCAATAAGCCAAAGAGTGCTTGCACTCCGTCGGGAAGGCTACAAACAAGGCAGAGTCGCTGATTTTACTAGGGATATCGACAGAGTACGGTCTGTAAAATCTCAGACATCGTCGAGAGGTGGGTCATTTGAGCCACAAAATATCCAGGATGACCACGATTAACTACAAGACGAGATTATCGCCGACTGCTTAACTGTGCTGAGATCTCGGACAAATGCCAACCACGGAGTTTGGGGGGTTTATTGTGGGCACTTGTATTCCGAGTGATATGATGTGAACAGGAATTTCACTGACTAAAAACAAGCTAAAAATACCAAAGCAAGTAGTTTTATCTGGTTTGCTACCCTCAACAAGTAAGAATGCATTGTGTCGTTAATATACGCTATTTTATTGCTTTGCTTTACTTCCGAAGTTCCATACAATATTAATGATTTTGATCCCTGCTTAATGAGATAAATAAACAACGTTAAATCACAATTCAGGTTAAGAAAAAATCATACCCTTTTCCATATTTTGCTTTTTTTACACCATATCAATGTAAGTGCGTACATGCCTGTTGGAAAAAGGGACCCTTTTACGCGTTTTCTGTTAACGCATTAATATCCACCTTTGAATTCCAGTGGCCCCCGGTATGCCAACGAGCCGTCTTCTCACTTTGTGGAGAAGACACTAGGGAATCAACGTTTCCCGCCAAACTGTAAATTGCAGTTTGCTTTATAATTCAACATGGTTACCGAGCAAGACGAATGACCAAGGCCCGTATTCTCAAACGATGTTTAACGCTAATCACTGGTTAAATCGCAATTTAAACCCCCGCTAAAAAAAACGCAATTCTCAAAGCATGGTTAACTTTAAACGCTGTTTAAACATGCCTAAAACGTTGTTAAACTTAGACTTGGTCCGGGGGTAGTTTAAGTCGTGTTTAACTTCACGTTTTCATCAAATGCCTGATATTTTCAGCTCTTCAGCTCTATGGGATGCTCGTGGTTAGACGAGTCACCTCCTTTATTTCTCTTATCTTTCTTTTCCGAGTCCTTAGTTCATTTCTTCTCGTCCATTTTTCCTTTGCTTCTATTTTCATGCTCGTGTTTATCTGTTATAGTATTGAATGATAGCAAGTGCGGCACAACGACATAAAACAGTTTTAAATAGGTCCGGGCTTTTGTCCCCATCATTCAACAAATTCTAAAGCTCCTTGCGTAACGTGACATTCTTGAAATTTACCCGTGGGCTTCATGCGTTGCATTTACAACTACGGAAGGCATTGTCTGGCATATAATATTGTTCACGCCCACACGTAATGATATAGGCCGAAGCATATAAGTTCAAAGTTGTGGGATACCTGCCATTATTATATCTACACCATCAGTTGCCGTCTTCAAAACAAACTTTGTGAAAACCTCATATTTTTAGTTGCTTCTGCAGTTTGTTGCTGTTGTTATTATGATGTAATGCGCAATGATCATATTGGTTGGAATGGCGCAATATAAGCACCGTTATTATTATTTTATATTATATTCTTTTAAAAACATCGTGAGAAATATGGCCCCAAATGTCCACACCTAGCCGTTCAACACAGAGTTGCTCAAATTCGCTGGGCTAGGGAGAACAAAAGATTACAGCTCGGACACAGGCAACAAAGAGTTCGTCGATTACATGGTGAGAACCTCCGAGATGACTGTATTCAAGAATCGATTCCAGGTGGTGGCGGCTCAGTGATGGTATAGGCCGGTATTCATTATGGAGGAAAACGTCACTTGTAGTGCCAGATGGAAACAGTAACGCCGTCGTGCACCTGGCCATTGTGGGAAACCACTGCCAAGAAGGGTTTATGCAAATAATTTTTGGGGCTGCAAGACAACGATGCCATGCCGCACAGGGCCTCTGTAGAGATACAATTTCTTGAGGAAGTGGGGGCGGAGCAGATACCATGGTCTGCTTGCT
>JAMKCH010023410.1:0-27072 GCA_023653785.1 Ophioderma brevispina
TAATTTCCACGTAAACAATTGGCTATTTTAAATGTAGAAGTTGTACCAAAGCAGGGATGTAAATTTCAGGAAATTTCCTGATTCAGGAAATGGAACCCTACTCAAAATTTCTGCACTTATTACTTTTCAGCCCATTTGGGATTCTTTTACGTCAAATTTACATGCATGCTTTTTCGGATTAATCGTTGCGACTTCACTAGTTGCCTTCATTTAAAGAGAACAAGAACAATTTTGGCAAATATTGTAGTGTTGATTGGTTTGTATTTTTATCAGTGAAATAATGTCATTGAACGGCATTCAATTTTTTGGAGCATAAGTGCATGTAGAAATTGAACTGAAAGTACATTAACCTCTTTGAATGAAGTTAAAGTGAACAAGCTATTTCCTTTAATAATTACATGTAAATACCATGGTCAGTTTTTTTTGTAGTTGAATGAAACATGTGCGACTTTTACCAGTAAAACTGCTTCAAATTGTGGTTTTGTTAGTGTTGTGTTTGTAATGCCCCAAAACAATGCATGAATTGGGTATTAATGTATTAAAATGTGTTTAGCAAACAAATGGTTTCTGAAATGTTGTGGTTTTGTAAACCTCAAATATGGGTCCAGCCACATCAAGAACCAGGCCAAAAGCATGGAAGAAATTGGACCATGACATTTCAAAATACAGCTGACAATTACAGGTATAAAATATGTGCAGTGATTGTGCATAACCCAAAAGTGGATCCAACCCCCCTAAAATAGTCTTTTTTTGGGACTTTTTAAACATCTCATCACCAAAAAAGTGACTTATTGTAATTATTTCCTCTAAATTTTGGACCTTTTTATCATTAAATGAGGGCAAAAAGGGGACCTTTCCCTTTCGGGAAAAATGACCCACAGTATGACCTATCCTCGTCCGTTATTCATACAAAAAACAATTAGAAATACCCGTAAGAATAGTGGATTCAGCTCCAACAGGTTTGGAATAAGAATATCTTGACAACATATAAAAAAATCATATTTTTTTCGTCACGGTTTCGCCTATTTGTTCAACCAATGGCGACGTCTAAAATTGGGATTTCTTGGTTCGCCCTCCCCGTTCAATATAAACCTTCACGGAAGAAGGTCGTCATGCGTATATACAATAGTGAGCGAGTAAACAATCAATCTCATGGCCGATTATTAAGTGAAACTGTTGCTATAAAAGATGCGTTGTTAATACACAAAGTTAACTGCAGAAATTAATTTCTTGGGCAGGACATGCCATCTTAAGTAAAACTGCAGTAATTCAAAACTGCATCAAACCAAATGGCATGCTGTGTGCTAGTCTTTTTCACAGACTCATGCCAGTAGAAGGAGTTCTATGCAGATGCACATTAAAGACAAAGGCTTGACCAAAGGCTATTCGTCACAAATATTTAAAGGGGCATTTCGTGCTCCACAACCTTGGCCCCCGACTTAACTCAAAAAAGTTGAGATTTTATATCTTCTGACCGTTAGCCCTTGCGTAATTCACGTTTACGTAATCTTATGTGCAAATCGGCATATCTACAAGGAAATTCACAATTTTGTATTTTTGTCCATAAAACAGAAGGGGTGGAATAAAAAATGGCACCTTTAAATCCTAAATGACTGCTGTTATTGGACATTATAATATTTTGCATGTGCCCTGGTGCATCCTTAAGGGCAACGAGAGATTTCAAATCATATTTTATGTGATGATGTAGTATTCATATAGATTAGATAGATAGATAGATTCCCTACCTTTTATTTGGCTGCAGAAATAACTTATAAAGAAAAACAAAAAGATTATTTGTTCTTATATTCATAGAAAACATAGGGCTGACTTTATATTGGCTCAGATAGGAAATAGGAATAGAAATGTCACATTTTTTGTACAAAAAGAAACCATTCTCAGCTTAATCCTGTCAGACTGGAATATTTTTTATCTTTAAATTTTAGAACAGTGTAAAAAAATCCGAATTTTCACATTTTGTACCAACACCTGTTATTTGACATCTTGTTGCATCTTTAGGGGATGATTTTACAATGTCACCGGGACCCAAGATTTGCTATAGTAAATGCAACGCCAGCAGTAGTTCCCCAAATTACGTTGGCAAAGCCCAAATTGAGCGGGGTCGTGTCCTCCACACCCGATCAAAAAGTGAGTTTAGGTTGTGAGTATGATCCAGGAAAATGGGCCAGTGTCATCCGCAAATCTAATGGAATAAGTGTGAGTGTGTTAGATGTGTGGGTGATATATTGTTGTTGAAAAAGCATCCAGTCCGCGTATGCAAGCAACGACATTTTAACCATTTGTTACCAAAACACTATCTTTCACACATTCACACATTTGTGTTGTCGCCTACAAGGATTTGCAGGCACTTTAGTCCTCAATTCTGTCCTGACGGTCTGACTGGGGTGGCCAATGTTTTCAAAAGTTAAGGTTTCAGAGAAAGTTCTCATTCAAGAAAGCTAAGTCAATTGCCTGCTACAGAACATGGGTCATAGATTGCCCCTTGGGAACCTTCATATGATAATGAGATCAAGGGTACACACCAAGGTATAAGTCATATGCAGTCAAGTTTACATGGGTTGTGAATCATCAAATTGGCATAATTTGAAAAGTTAATCAAAAATTGCCAACCAAATTGTTCCATACATGCCACATGGGAACCTTCTCTGAGTAAATAAGGCAGGAGTCCACAAAGGTCAAAGGTCACCACGAGGTCACGTATAAATAGGAGGAAAAGGAAATGTGGATTCTTGACAAGCAGGTAACAAGTAACACTTGTGGTTCGACAACCGCTTGTTTTTACATAAAATTTCACCTTATAATAAATGCCCCTTTGGAAAATGTCATCACCCAGAATGCTTATTGAAACAGGTAGTGGGAAAAAGGAACCTGGGTAGATGGAAAAACATAAGAACAACCGTTGGCGAAGTTTTTACTGAAAAAATGGAGTTGGTGTCTTTTTTTAATCAACATGCAAAATGCACTAGAATTCTGGTTGCATATTGTATGTATAAGTATCAACCGTCTTGCATCATTCTTTACAGGTGGTCACACAACAGAAGTCTTGCGTCTCTCAGTGCTATTCAGAGGCTTATTCGCCAACGGTACTATTCTTGGCAAACACTGATTATAAAAGAGTGAAGACAAAATCAAAACATTTGAAGCAGAAGAAAGGAGACAGCATTCTAAGGATTCACAAGTAAGACTGTAGGTGGAACCGTATTTGTCCTTATTAGTGCCCATGCTCCGATAAGCTCTCACCCGGACTTCTTCGCGTATGAAGGCATTCTATTTATCACCCACCCCAGAACCATGCATGTCTCGGTAAGCAAACATTTCATATTGCACTAAGGCTGGTATTCTCAAAAGGAGTCTAACTTTAGTCCGGGATTTAAACCAGGTTGTCCTACATGAGTGGACCTTTTTTTTTCTAGCATACTTAAAATGTGCTATAATGGGTGAGATTGTATTATTCCTCATGGATGGGCTAGAACAGCCCATCCAGGAATTTTCTCACTGGTAAATTAAACTTTCACAGTATTTTGGAAAGGAAAGAAGGTCCACTCTTGTAGGAATAAACCCTGGTTTAAACCCAAGATTAATTAAAGTTAGACTCCCTTTCAGAATTACCAGCAATATGAAGTGAGGGCCTACCTTTATGAACTTGTTTAAAGTGGCCGTGGCAAAGTACATGTACAGGGTTACTTTGGGTCTTCTGGTGATGTACACCATAAGCACCCATCAAAATGACTTACTCAGCGCTTGGTGTGCTAATAAGGATGAATACGGGTTACATTTTAAATGAACTCGTGCATGCCTAGATGATTTTGACCAGATTGCAAAGCAAAGTTTGGCCTATGACGTGCATAGTAAATCAGTCTGTCCATTCTTTGCCTGTCACTCTTCAGTCATCAACAATCTGAGGTTATCTTTAGCCCCGGAGCTAGCCACATTTGTAAACACATCTCAAGTACAAAAGTTTGAGTGATTAAATATGAGGACAGACTGACTGGGACCCCAGAAACATAATTCTTAAGTGCCACAAATGGTGCTTTAAGGAGGGGGGCCAAGACAAAGTTTGTACAGAGGTAAATTTTAAATTGATCAACGTGCTGAAAAGTATACCATGTTATTTGTCTAACCACAAGGATCTCATGAAAGGTATGATTGTACTATCTACAACGTAAAGTTCAAGAACTATAAAAACAGCAAATCAATAAAAAGGTGCAATTTCAGTTGTACGGGGGTCAAAATTTTTAAGTGCTCCGATTTGATAAAAAATGGTGTTGGAAGTAAATTATTGGTGGAGCTCATAGGATTCAAAATAAGGATTAGTTTTGAGTGTCTCAAATTGCTTGCTTAAGAAATTTGGGGTCTATGGATCGTGTCACCTTCATTTCCTATGGCAAAAGCGTCATTGTCCGCGGCCCTGGTGAAGCATATCCGACGGTTTATCTTCGGTTTATTTTATATTCCTATAAACTGCCGGATATGCCTCACGAATTTTGCTTTTTTATATTGCTATTAAGGTGTTGAAAATGTAATATTTGCATGTATATTGATCAGGTCTATGCCATTCTACTTGGGTCTTTTTGAAGGCCGGCATTTAGACGTGTTCGCTGACCCATGACCTGCTGAACACAGCTCTGATCCTCTTTACTAGCACTTCTTGTATAAGTATCTGTAATTTATTCTTTGTATTAACTATCGGTTAATTTGTACTTAAGAAATTGTATTTAAAGTAATTTAATTCTTATTTATTTTTTTTTTTTTTTTTTTTGTGTTTTCTGTTAATGTGTTTGGGATATGATTATGAGATTCATTAGACAGAGCCATCGGGAGGGAAAAGCACATGAAACGTAGAATCATGCCAGTAGGAACATCCCGTGGTCATCCTGTGGTCATTAGCTGAAGATTGCTGCCTGAGGGATATCCTTCCTGCACTTTCCCAGGACGTGGTGACCCATGGTGGTATTGGGATAATCCACAAAACTTGCCTAAACATTCAAAAACCACCCACAGCATTAACACACCTTCTTTTGAGAATGCTTGTGTGGTAATAAAAGCAAAAACTCGGTTAGAATAATCCCTGTGTATCGTTGCCCACCACCTTCCAGGAAATGGTCTCAAAATCAAAAGTCTTCAATTCTTACAATGGTTTTGATACTTCTCCTTAATGAGCAATTGCTCTTGTTCCCTGCTAAAACCCGATTACTGCTTGGGTGATTTCAACGTGCATGTCGACTTCCCCGCTTAACACGTCCGAGCTCCTATTTAATTTTTTGGAGTTTCGGGCTTGCTAATGGTTTAATCAATACATATCCATGGCACCTACCCATAACGATGGTCACAACTCTGGACCTGATCATATCTCGTCTTGAAAGATGGATTAGTTTCTGGGTGGGGCCTCTTGCCTGGGCTGGCTCTGAATCATCGGTGATTAGTTGTCGCTAGCAGCAGAAATCACAATCTGAGAACTATGTGCACCATCAGATAATAGTAAAGAATTGACAAGACTCTTCTCAAATGACATTCATCATGATTGGCAGTCTTGACCTTCGTTGATTGGCCATTGATGAGGGGCTTGGTATAAATTGGGAGTCTTAATCGAGTGTACCTACGACATTCCCATGCACCTCCTCAACAGCGCTCCCGCATTATTAGACCAAACCGATCACCTCGGTTTAATAAAGATATTGATGATGCCAGACGTGAAGTTGACGTTAGAGAGAAAATGGGTAAAACTAGAAATAGTGCCGATCTGGATGCATACAAGTACAATCAGCAGGATGGTAAACTCATTCATCATGCTTAGGAGGTTTATTACAGAGACAAATGTAGAAAATGCACAAACAACCATGGTTGCTACTCTGAATAAGATTCTGAACCCCAAAACTAACCGACTTACCTAACTGTTAATTCAGCTACTGAAAAACTAAGGCAGCTCATTGCCAGGTTTTTCAGCGACAAGGAATACAAATCAGACGGGACCTTGATAATTATCCAGGTCCAACTCGCATGAATGACAAAGGGACAATACGATGAGGACCGTTCCAATACATGAGTTTATTCCAGTCACTGTTGAAGAAGGTACCAAGATGATATGTCAACTCAAGTCAAATATGTCCTTAGACACCCTTCCATTGGTGTTACTTAAGGAGAATGTTGCAACTCTGGCTGAGCCATAACACGGATCCTTTAACCAGTCTATCCGCCCTGGTGTTTTCCCAGCTAGCTCCGGGAAGCTGCCGAGACACAATCTTCAAAAAGCCTTACCTAGACAAAGAGGTGATCAAAAAACTATCGCCCTGTGTCAAATATTAGCCGTGCGTGGTAAGTTTATGGAGAAAAAATAGTGAGTGCCCAGATAAAGGATCATCTTGTCTCAAAAGACTAAATGAGAAAAGAAGTTTCAGTCAGCTACAAAGAACGACACAGCATGAAACAGCACTTCTGAGTGTCAAGACCGATATCCTCATGCAATTCACAACAGTAGCGTTTGCTAATGTGATGCTAGCTCTTTCTGCAGTTTTGATACTGTTGATCATTGCCATCTTTTGGATAGGTACGTGATACTTTCAAAATTAAAGGTACTTGCCTTACAGTGGATCGGTTTTCCGCGAAGAACCGATCTTTGTGTGCGCATGGTGTGATGCAATTTCAAACAAGCATCATCTCCCTTCGGTATTACTCAGGGTTCTGTGTTAGGCCTCTCTTTTTCATAATGTACACATACTGGATCGCATCAATCATCCGGAAGCACAAATTGCTTACCACATGTATGATGATGATGTGCAGCTCTATTTGACATTGATCCTAAGATTGATGGTGATGCAAACAACATGCTGTCAAAAAGACTCTCTCTTTGTATTGTGAAAATCAGTGAGTGGATGCGCTGTAACAACTCAAATGTGAATGATGAAAAGACAGAATTTTTCATCGCATGTTCATCCTCTTACACAAGTCGCCCAAAGATAATTACCCATCAGGGTCGGGACAGTGGATTTCCCAGTCCTCGGCAATTACAAACCTTGGTGTCGTGTTGATCAGACATGTCTATTTGGATGAACAAGTAAAGGTCATCATAAGTCTGTTACTTCCACTTTGCAATATTACCGGAATCCGCCGCTTTATCAACATTTGAGAGTTGTCATCATCTCGTCCGGTTACTGATTTTATCTCGCATTGACCATGCCATTCACTTTTGTATGGAATGTCGCCAGAGATCGGAGTAAACTTCAGATTTTGACAGAATAGAGCGGACAGGGCTGAGTGTTCAGATCTGATAGAAGGAACCAGCCACACCACTCCGTAAGGCTCCATTGGCTACCAATTAGTGAGCGTGTTGTCTTTAAGGCTGATGCTTCTTACTTATAAGGGATTTGCGTGACAATGACATCTGTACTTGCAGACTACCTCTCTTTGTATTATTCCGGGCAGGCCAGGATTGCGTTCTGCAGTGACAAGACGCTACTCACTGTTTCCCGCACAAAAAGGTCAGTGGGTTGACAGGGATTTCAGCAATGCGGACCCTAGCCTATGGAACTCTTTGCCTAATCTCTGTTCGCCACTCCAAGTCCATTGTTACTTTTAGAAAGCCTCTAAAATTTCATTCTATTTCCTAAGATGTGATCGTGTGGATTAAATGTTTTTGTTATTGCCTCACATGATATTTATTATGCAGCTGTTTTTATTTTTTTTTATGTTTTAGTTTGATGTTAAGTACTTATCTCATGGTCATCTTTTACACTACCTGTTGTATTACTATTTTAGGATAATAGTAATTACTCTCTATTTGTAAAGAACGTGACCTTGTTTGAGAAGGCGCTAATCCAAATCCGTTTGTTCTGTATTGTATGGGGAAAACAAGGTAAGCCCAATGAATGCCAATGGACATGACCTTATGTGCCCCCTACATCGGTAACTAGTTATTTTAGGACTAAAACTCTTTCTTATTTTATCCTATGACCCCCATGAAATAAGTTGCACATTTTTATCTAATAGGGAGCAACTTTAAAATTGACCTTACAACTCAAATTGAACCTTTTTTTATGGATTTTGCTGTTTTTAGACTGTAACTCTTAAAACTTACAAGGTATGTAGTACAAATAAAATTCCTGAATCCTGTGGTTAGACAAATAAATGTATACTTTTCAGCATGATTGGATTCAATTTAAAAAATTTGACCTGTACCAAAAATGTCCTTGGCTCAGGGGTTATGTTTTCTACGTAAAGGGCACAATTTGAATTATTATGAGTTTTTTTTTTTTTTATTTTGGATACAAACTTCTCTCAATTTGCATTTGATCAATTGTATAGAACACAACTACCGAGAATGCTTCAAAGGTTGATTGTACAAACAATTGTAAAAAAAAGAAAACCAAAGAACTGTGTTTTGAAACTTTGCCTGGTATTGTAATTGTCCCATAGGCAAGCATATATATAATTGCGTGAATTTATCTGGTTCTCATTCTTCCCACTTAAATAAATGGATCGGCTTGGTTTCAATTTGTCGTAAAGAGAGTACAGGTTCCCAAACTCATATCTTTATAAAATTGATCCCAATGTCAGGGTGTCTAGTCCCTGCCTGCATAAATCTCATACCCTATGTAGTTATATGGTAGTAGGGTTGGTGTAAAGCAGCAATTTGATCTTGTTTCTAGTGTCTCAGTCCCTGAATGTTCGGGACACAGCCGGTAACGTAGTAGATAGGGAATCTGCATAGTGATCGGACAGTCGAGCCCGTGCCAGCAGCCGCCAGTTCTAGAAAATAAAAAAATTCCTTCTATACTGTCTTTGCTGAAGTATGAAGTGGCGACGCTTGCCGTTCCACCGAGTGCTCCTTTCAGTTGAGTCGCGCCTTGAGGGTTTAACTACGAGTGCGCTGAAAGTCGTTCAATGTATACGCCTGTGTCGTAACTTCATACTTCGAGTGGGACAAGTATAGGGTGCTTTGGTGCTGGTCATTTAATCCTAAAATCTTCTTTTCAGTTTAATCTTGAGAATCCCAAGAAGTCGAGAAGTGAGACGTCTTTATTTCACCAGTGTAGTATCAACTCTTTATGCAACGCATATGCATTTCCAACTGTTTCAAGAATGCTCCAGATCTAGTAAAGTACACTATCTTATGTTTTTCTCTCCTCCCTGGTTTCCTTCGTTCATAATATAAAACAGAATCGCAGCCAGATTTTTTTAGGGTAGTAAAAAAAATAGGCAACATGCATGTGTACCAGGCCTGTAACCACCCCAAGGGGAGGGGTGTGGGGGACAAGACGCCCCCCCCCAAAACAAAAATTCAAACATGAACCGCAAAGCTCCTGAATGAGATGAAAAAGGCCAACAAGTTTTTGTGCTTTTTGTTAAAAGTTGACATTTTGGTAAAAAGTCCACTTTTGCCAAAGTTCTCCCCCCCCCTTTTTTTCAAGTTTGCGGGACAGACAAAGTCCCTTTGAAAAAAAAGTTCACGCATCCCCCTAAAAAAATCATGGTTATGGGTTATGTGTACTATTGAATATTACAAAAACTATATACCTGTACTGCGGGTGTCTGTATGCAGGCCACCAAAACGGGGTCATAATATGCAGCATTTTCAATTGATAATAATATGTAAGCATTTGCCAAAAAGGTTGGGAATGGTATTGTGTTAATGCTTGCAGCTCAGTCATGTGCCCACCCCAAATGGACAGTTTGCAGGCAACACCATCCCTCCATTGAAAATGGTCTGGAAATGCCCCTGCTTATGGAAATGTGCCATTGTCCCTTCCAATGCTCAATGGCTGAATACAGTGGTAGGGTATTCCAAAAGGCAGTGTTGCCAACAAAAATATTGGTTAGGCGCGGCAGGGATGGGGCAAAAAGTAGCCCGATTTTACACTAACCATTGGTTTCTATGGACAAAAAATAACCGCTACCCACGGCACCCACCTAAAATGGCAATTTGAGAGCACTTTTTGGGTGGGTAAAGTGCGGTATTGGCAACACTGGTGAAAGAAATCTGGAAGCCAAACACCTTTTTTATCACTTCAAATTAATCTTTCCAATGATGTTATTTTCAGGTGTTATGCAATGGCCCAGGACACATGTATACAACTGTGTGCTGCTGCTTTTATAATGAGGGTAAGATTAAGATGTGAATGAAAAGGGGAACAAGTTTCACCATGAGGTGTCCCTAAAAAATTTAAAGCCCGGATTTTTACAGTGATGTAAAAGATTTCATCCAGAAATATTGACCATCGAAAGGATTAGGCTCAAAATGATTTCGTTGTACAAAAAAAAATCATCTTTTTTTCCACTGTAAGACACTTATGTTACTTAACCGTACGGACCCGATACTAGTCCCTTGCTCGAGTAAAATCCCACCCCTAAATTGTAGGAAAATTTCCGAAAATTCTAAAGATCTGTTTATATCCCATGACCAAAAAAGTAGCCTACACGACGCAAAAATTTCGGAAACATATCTTCTTCAAACAACAAATTTGTAGGGCCTTGGATTCCAATGATATGCATTTCCAAGACACTGAATACGAAATTCCAGTAATGAATCTTCAATTTCCATCTCAAGAATGTTTCTAATGACGTTAAAATTTGTTAAAAAAAAAAAAAAAACATACATTAAGAGTATAGATCACGGCAAAGTGTCGGAGATTCAGCAGAAGACCATGTTCTGCGTTCAAACTCTCAAGCTTTCTTACTTCACTCAGACGTGATTTCTATGATATTTTTTCACTCTTTTCATATTTCAGTATAAAAATATAACATGTCCTTAAAATATTCAGTTCATAAATCCATTCATACAAATAGTTTTTGGTGGATGTTTCTGAAACGAAAAAGAATATTTGAAACAAGGCCATGTGTAGGGTACGAGGGCATCTAATGATGGCAGAAAATCAAATATGGCCGCGCCAAACACTGGTGGCAAAATTGTTCAGTTTTCACGACTATTTTGTTAGTTTGGCTTAAACCATCACTAAAGTTACATTATAGTATGGTTAGTACGTGACAAAAGGTGAAATCTACAAAAACGGATTTTTTTATTTTTTTTTTTAACATTCTGAGTCTTTCAAAATTCGGAAGTCACGAAGTGGATGTATAGTGTATGTGGCAGTAGGCCAGACATTTTGACCCAGGGCTTCGGGCAAGATTAGGGCATTATCCCACCAAATTTCAAGGTATTTTCAGCTTTAAAAACGGGTGGGACTACAGTGTGAGTCAATTAAAAACCCACAATTCAGGAAAGATTTTTCTTCAAGGTTAAACGTATTTTTGCTTGAATGTTTTTGATTTGGTTGTTTACAGGGATAAAAAACCGGCATCAAATGATTTTATTTGGTGTCTTTCGGACTTTGGGTTCAGAAACTATGTCAATTTTTCGGGGAGACCTTACCAAATTCTGTTGGCCGATTTTAGCCACACAAGGCGGAGAGACTGACACAGTCCTATACCATAACACCATTATAGCAAAGACAATTCACACCAGTCATTTTCGGATGGTATCGATTTCTTCTTGACAAAAAAATCAGTTGAATAAAATGCAGTCTATGTGTAGATAATTTATAAGTAAAAGTATCTTCAACCAATTAAATTACCATGTCAATCAGAAAGAGCAGTTATTGAAGAAATCACTCCATATCAATGCCTCAGTTCATGAAACATAATGAAACTGCTCAGAGGTTTTTGTTTGACATCTCTAAGGTAATATTTTGCACAAATAAAGTATTCTCAGCGTCCCATAAAGCTGCGAGTAGAACAAAAGCTGAAGTTTTCTGATAATAAATGGAATTAAAACTTCAAATTCATATCGCACTGGGTTTTTTTTTCAAGGCGGAACCAAAACCTTCTAGCCTCACTTTAGATCCCAATCGTTGCAGGTTAAAAGCATGAAGTCTTGCTAAACCAAGTAAACTATGTCTTACACCGCTTTCTTGACTTTCTGATTTAGGAAATTTAACATTTTTTTTTCACTCGGCATTGTCTTTTGTAATCACGGGATTATTATTTTTACAATCATTCAATATTCTTCCACCTTCTATTGTTTAACAATAAGTTGGTGTTAAAATATACTCAAATCACTGCTGAAGGCCATGTTGCCTCCATGTAAACGATGCATTTGTTTGGCTCAAAATCGGCCAAACAGGATTTTAAGGTTCTCAGCAAAATAGGCATAACTTATTTCTCCAAAGTCTAAATGATACCAAATAAACGTTTTCTGAAAGCCTGTTTATCCCTCTTTATAACAAAAGCAAAAATTTGAGCAAAAAATAATTTTAACTATTTAATTAGTTTTTATTCTGAATGTAGGGTTTTTTTTGACTCACACTCGTATACTCGGGTCTGTACGGTGAAGTATGGCTGCTTGTCTTCTCTATTACACAATATTTGGATGCATGAAAATCTCTTGGGGCCCCTTTATGGCACACTAACTGCAACAAGATTATATATCAAGGCCAGATATAGCAAAACTAGAAGAAAGCTGGGCATGGTTATATAGATATTTCAACAAACTCACCGATCTCCTTGTACAGGAAGCGTACGTTGTTGATTCGTTATCAACCCACAGTTGATATGCCAATTAGCGCGTCACGCCCTGCTCAGTGTTCACGGAAGTGCGTGTACGCGGTACGCTAAGTCGACGCGCTGTTCGTCACATTTAGAACTTGGAGTACGCGCAAGCACACCAGGTGCAAAAATGCAAAGCAAAGACAACCAAACTATGTTGCATAGATTGTGCTAAAATATTATTTGGAAAGATGTAGTTCGAAACTCCCACCACCCCACACCCGGGAAAACATTCTAGTGTAAGTGAGAATAAATTATGTTCCTCTATATCCGATATCAATAAGTTTTCATAGGATTTTCGTTGTTGAAGGGATTCAAACATGTTACAGAGCACTTGGTTCATCACAAATCAACAACTCTGCATCCATGCGTCCGCGTAATTTTAGCACGCGGGCGGCTAAAGCAGCCCTCGCGGGATAAATAAGCGGACGCTGGATGCAACGTGTTGATTTGTGATGAACCACTCTTAAATGTTTGGAATCCCTAACATTAATAAGTCAGTAGATTTAGATTGAGCACTGTTATTGTTAACACAAACCAGATCTTTAAGGAAATGGGCATAACAGGGGTCATTTATCAGAGTGGGCAATTTCCAGATTTGGTGTGGCAGTTTTCCCAGTGGATTGGTGGTTTTTTAAGGCAGATTTCCTGGTTGGACGGTGGTTTTTTAAGGCAGATTTTTCTGGTGGGAGGTGAAAATTCATGGTGAGGAGCAAAAGGGCTGATTTCGCCATGATTTTACAAGCTTTTTTCCCAGTCAAAGCTCTTGGTGGGGGGGGGACCTCCCCAACTGTTATGCAATTATAGTGCACACACTCATTAGAAAGCTAAACTAAATATTAAATCCAGACCGGAATCAGAATCATTAGCCCATATTGTTTGCAATGGTGGCTTGAAAATAGACTTTTAATGGGGCATTTGTAATGTTAGTCATTTGTGTATAATTGTCAGGATTCAAAGTGACACTCAAAAACAAATCCTATGGAGCCCCTAAAACAACTCTGAAAATTTCTTAGTCGGTTTTGAGATGGCCCCGTCAACTGTCTTTGCACTTTCAGTTGTTTGGACCCCCCGGAACAGCCAGTAGGCAGAAATGAATGTGCACATTACAATCCATATGAATTAACCACCATTGTAATGTGCGCCATTCCTTGCAGCACATGGCAGCCCCAGGTGAATCAACAAAAAGAACTTTAAATGACAGACAGGGCATGTTCAATGGTGCAACAGATCACATAACAATTGGTTCTGGTTCAGTTGTGTAACCCCTGAGAGGTCTACTACCTTTCTTACAGGGGTCTGATTGGCTCATTACGTGATATATATACTTTGATTACCACCAAATAGGCGGGAATTATAGGTTGATTACTGTTCCGTGCATAAAAGTTAACTCAAAGGGACTTGAGATTTGCACAGAATCGCGCGCATCACACATAATATACAACATTGAATTCTTCGTTGTCTTGCGCCTACGTATTCCATATCAGTCGCACTGTTATGAGGCCCGCCTATTTGGTGGGTAATCAAAGTATAGCATGGATTAACCGACCTCTTAGGAACCAATCAAAACAGTTCTTCTATATATCTTACAAAACCTTTAAAGGGGGATGGCCCGAATTAAAGGATTGAATTTTTCATCTTGATAGATTGGCCTTTTATCATTGCAAACCCCGGTTTCATTGCAACACCCCATCTGTAAAATTCGCGCCAATTTTCAAACCATTGTTGATGCGAGAGCCAAAAACGTGCTTTGTAAGCCCCCAAGCGTACTCTGTAAAATGAATATGTCGACCCAAAATGGAGCACAATTAGCTCATATCTTCCAAACCATACATCTTTGGCTCAGATTTCACAGGGTAAAGAGAAAAATAGAGCTTTTAGTAGGGTCCAATGGGGGCAATTCCGTGACGGGGAAGAAGGCAGAGCATCATTTCTCAGGGGATTTGTCTTCTCTGAAGGTTAATGAACAAATTAAGACCCATCAGTGATTTGAAAAAAATTTGAATTTGCAGGAATATATTCAAAGTGAAGGATAAGTCGGTGGAATTCTCATAAGTTAGCCTTTCCAGCTGTAGAATTGGCAGAAAAGGAAGAAATCAAGGCGTGTTCCAGATACGATTCTCCATTAATTACGTGTGGTAGTAAGTGTCCAAACGGACAGTAATTACTAAAATCTACGATTCTGTCCGTATTAGGTTGCTTCTGGTCTACAGATTTGCAGGGTATGTTAGGCGACCTGTACTTGTTACATACCACAAAAATCTGATTTTTGATGATTTTTTCGATTTGCTGATTTAGGCAAATCACTGATAGTGTCTTTAAGCGTGGGTTGTCCCCTCGAGAAAGTAAAATGGGCGGATGCAGGAGGGGGGAAAAATTCATAATACAGGGTTCCCAAATATGATTGCGTGGCTGCTGTAAAAAGGTAACCAACGTGTTCGTCTGTTTACAAGGATTAAAAAAAGGTATAGTTGTACTACTACCACTTAGGGTTATGGAGATATAACAAAAAAATCATCAAATGTCAAAGGCATCACGAAAGGTGTACATCTAATACTTCTCCCGCTTCTAAAATGGGCTCAAATGTTCATCTTTTCTCAGAGAATGCAACAAACCATTTTTGGCACCGTCTAACACACATTTTTTAAAATTCGGAGATCAATAGAGCTAGAGGTCAATGGGGTTGACCTTGTTTGTCATTTATCTCGACAACAATACAATGAGAGTGTCAACTAGCTTTTTGTTGCATCCTGTGGAAAGGTTACCATTTGAGACCAGTTTTTTAAAGAAATCGGTGCAATATTAAAGATTTAAACCTTTTGTGATGACCTTTAACATTGACATTTTGTCTTTACTCATACCATACTGTAGTAGTACAAACCATACCTTTTTTTTTAGTCTTTTTCCGCCTCAAAGAGGATGGAGGACTATTAATTTAGTGGCTGTCGGCTGTCCGCTTGGGAGGTCGTCCGGCGAAATTGTTTTCCATGTTGCCACAATTACCTTTGTTCGCATTATACGGACTATTCGGCTAATTGCGATGTACGGGCAAGCTCTCAAAGTTCGGATTAATTGGGGCTGTTTAAGTTCCCCGGAGAATGCCCCGGGAGCCAACAACTGTTTTAAACTTTGGTTCGATTTACTGGCAACACTGAATTAGCAAATTGGTGACACCCAGCAGGGCCACCGCCATGGGTGATTGCACCAAATGTTTGTTAGCCATCCAATGCTATCTGCCACAATGCTATGCCATCTCATACGTCATCGGACATGGCAGAGCTGGTGCTGTGTGCCCATTGCATTATGGGGCGTTGTTTGTTATGTTCATTTGCTGTCGAGGCGTTGGCAATATTCGTAAACCGATGAGCTGCAAACGGAGTTGTGATGAACGAATGTGAAAATTGTTACGGGGATCGGCTGTGATGAACTATACGCAAGCTCAGATAATGTGAATATTGTCCCTGGGTGAATGTGCGAATGTCAACAAAATAACGATTAAATTATCGGATATGCTGTAAAGAGTTAAGGAGTTCGTGGACCCCATTAATTGTTTAGTAGGCATACCTCTGGTTTTTTGTTGAGCTTTTGAAATTGAAGTAGGATGGTCAGGTACGGATATCGGATTTTGCTTCATAATGAAGCCTCATTTATGAAGTTGAATATAGCTTGGTAGTGTGGCACTGCCACCCGGGAGCAAGGCAAGGCCCTGCCCGATGATCTCGGCCTGCCCGATGAATCGGCCCCAGCAAGCCAGCAGGTCACGCACCGGTCGAGGTTGCGTCACAACACGTAGCAGCACGTTGTACGGGTTAAACATCGAATGGAGGTGGTGAAATATAGCAGTTGTTCGTCACTTAAATCACTACTGCTTAAGAAACTCGGCAAAAAAAGTTCCTGGACACTTCGATAGTCAAATTAGAAAGGTTATGGTGGGCCAGAGACGGGCCAGAGAACGCGAAAGATGCACAAGGGGACAATGACGTCCCCAAGCCTTCTTACTGACCAATCCGGATTTTGTATCCCCACAATATGGAAGGGGGGGAAAAGTGTGGAAAAGACGAGGGAACACAGTAGGAAACATTTTGCGTATGACAAGTGCAGCAAGGAAGGGGTGTTAAGCCATCGCATTACATTGTGTTAAACACCAGATGTCATCAAGGATGATAAGTTCTGACAATGCTATTGCCTTTTGAAAACGATGTTCCGTTATGTCATCAACGGTTAGGCATTCATATGAAAAAAAAAAAACCAAGCACCCCATAATTATGCTGGGTTTTAACTGAATCACAGGACAGATTCAATGTCCAAAGTGAAATGACCGAATGCGCATTTCTTGCAATTTCATTTAAGAACCTTGCCATGTTAAGGGATGATAGTCATGCAGAATGGTAAGAGTTGCGATTCCATTAACAATCAACAACTCTGCAATCCCATGCGTCCCGTCCGCGTTTTTATTATCCGCTCGGGATGCGGCTAAAGTCCGCCCTCATCGCTGGTATAAAAATACACGTACGCATGGATGCATCGTTGTTGTTTGTGATGAACCACTCTGTAACATGGTTGATCCCTAATAATAAGTCAGTAAGATTTAGATTGAGTACTGTCTATTGTTTAACACACCCGAATCTTATAGTGAACACGGGGTGGGCATAACAGGGGTCATCAAACCACTCAAAATCATAGTGGGTGGGCAATTTCCAGATTTTGTGGCAGATGTTTTTTCCCTTTTTCCCAGTTGGAGGTGGTTTTTAAAAGGCAGATTTTTCGCCTGTTGAAGGTGGTTTTAAAGGCAGATTTTTCTGGTTGGAGGTGAAAATTTCCCTGGTGAGGAGCAAAAGGGCTGATTTAGCATGATTTTCAACAAGCTTTTTTTCCCAGTCCCACGCTCTTGGTGGGGGGGGGGAACCCCCCACCTGTTATGCCATTAGTGCTCCCCACTCCCTTAGAAAGCTAACTAAATATAATCAACCGGAATCAAATCATGAAGCCATATTTGTTTGCAATGAGTGGCTTGAACATAGACTTTTAATGGTGCATTTGTGTAATTTTCGTCATAATTGGTGTATAATGGTCAGGCCTTCAAGTTGCAACTCAAAACCAACTCCTAGGAGCCGAGCCCCCTCAAACACTCTGAAAATTTTCTTAGTTCGGTTTTTGAGATGGGTCCCGGTCCACTGATGTCCTTTTGCGAATCCTTTGGGGTTTTAGACCCGCTGAAACAGCCAGTCGGCGCAATGAAGGTGCCCATTACAATCCATATGAATTTAACCACCATTGTAATGTGCCCATTCCATTGGCAGCCCACTCAGCCCCAGTGACTCAAAAAAAGAACTTTAACTGACAGAACAGTGAAGTGGGGTTTGCAGGCGTTGTGCATCCAGATCACACACATCACAATTGTTTCTGGTTCAGTTGTGTTAAAACCCCTGAGGTCTACTACCTTATCTTACAGTGTGTCTGATGGCTCATTCGTGATATACTATAATTTGATTACCACCAAATAGGCTGGAATTATTCTGTTTGTTACGTTTTTCCGTGCATAAAAGTAACAAATGTACTTGATCAATTTGCACAGAATCGTGCGCGCCACACATAATATACACACATTGCATTCTTGCGTTGTCTTGCGCCTACGTTATTCCATATCATTTCGCACGGTTATGAGGCCCCCGCCTATTTGGTGGTACCAAAGTATGCATGATATAAACAGACCTCTTAGTAACCCAATCGCAAAATGCTTCTATATAACTGTACAAACCTTTAAAAAGGTGATTGGCCCGATGTAAGGATATGAATTTTTTCATCGTGATAGATGGGTGCCTCATTGCAAAACCCCTATTGCAAAACCACCATCTGTAAATTTCGCGCCAATATTTCAAACCATTTTGATGCGAGAAGCAAAACCGTGAGTTGTAAGCCCCATAAGTACTCTGTAAAATGAATATTGGTCCGACCAAAATGGAAGCACATTTTCGCTAGCTCTATCTTCCAAAACCAACATTCCTTTGGCTCTAAGATTTCCGGTTTCACAGGTGTACATGATACAATAGTAGCTTTTAGTAGGGTCAATTGGGGCAATTCCGTGACCGTGGAGAGGCAGAGCATCATTTCTCATTGGATTTGTCTTCTCTGAAGGTTAATGAACAAATTAAAGACACTATCAGTGAGTTGAAAAATATTTTTGAAATTGCAGGAATAGCTTAGTGAATTGCAGGATCAGTATCCTGTAGAATCTCTCATAAGTACCTTTTTCCAGCTGTAGAATACACAGAAAAGGACCGAAACGGGCAGTGTTCCAAGATACGCTTCTCCATTCAATTACGTGTTTTTGAAGTGTCCAAACGGACCGTAATTACTAAAATCTCTCGCCCATTCTGTCCGTATTGTTGCTTCTGGTCTAATCATTTGCAGGGTATTTTAGGAGGCGACCTGTCCTTGTTTCCATACATGCAAAAAGCTGATTTTTTGTGATTTTTTTTTTTTTTTTCGATTTGCTGATTTAGCAATCACTGGATATGTCTTTAGCGGGGGTTCCCTCGAGAAAGTTGGGCGAAGGGCAGGAGGGGTGAAAATGACATATACAGGGGTCAAATATGAAATGTGCTTGAGACTGCTGTAAAAAGGTAACCAAAGTGTTTGTCTAGGTTACAAGATTAAAAAAAGGTATAAGTTGTACTACTACAACTTATGGTTATTGCGATATAACAAAAAATCATCACAATGCAAAGTTCCATCAACAGAAATGTTAAATCTTAAATATTTGCTCTTCGCCCCGATTTCTTAAAAAATGTGGCTCAAATTGTTCATCTTTTCTAAGAGACCTGCAACAAACCAGTGTGCAAAAAGCAAAACCGTCTAACATTTTAAAATTCGGAAGAATCCATAGAGGTCAATGGGGTTGACCTTGTTAGTCATTAACCTCGACAAACAAATACAAAATGAAGTGTCAACTACTTTTGTTGCAATCACTGTGGAAAGGTTACCAATTTGAGAACCAGTTTAAAGAAATCAGGTCAATATTAAAGATTTAACCTTTAAACCTTTAAAAAAAACCTTTGACCTTTGACAAATTTTGTCTTATAACTCAGTCCCAGACCTTGTCGCTAGTACACCACATAAACCTTTTTTTAGTCTTCTTTCCGCCTCAAAGTAGGGATGGACAGACAATTATTTAGTGGCTGTCCGCTTGGAGGTCGTCCGGCGGGCCGCAATTGTTTTCCATGTTTGGGCCAAAATTAACCTTTGTTCGCATTATACTGACTATCGGCCAATTGCGATGTACGGGCAAGCTCTCAACGTCGGATAAATTGGGCTGTTATTAGTTTCCCCGGAGATGCCCGGAGGCAACCAACTTTTTTTAACTTTGGTTCGGTTTAACTGGCAACACTGACTTAGCACATTGGTGACAACCACAGTGGCACCGCCATCGGGTGATTTGAACCAAACTTGTTTGTTCTGGGCCATCCATTGCCATCTGCCACAATGCTCTGCCATCTCATACGTCATTGAACTTAGCAGAGCTGGGTTGCTGTGTGCCCCCATTGCTAATTGGGGGCCCGTTGTGATGTTCCTTTGGCTGTCGAGGCTTTTGGCAATATCCGGTAACCGCTGAGCTCCAAAACTGAGGTTTGATGAACGAATGTGACAATGTTACGGGGATCGGCTTTGATGTACTATAACCGCAAGCTCAGATACTGTTGAAAAAATCTTGTTCCCTGGTTGAATTTGGAATGTCAACAAATAACGATACATTATCGGATTATGCTGTAAAGAGTAAGGAGTTCGTGGAACCCATATATGTTTTAGGTAGGCCTACCCTCTGGTTTTGTGTTGACTTTTGAAATTGAAGGCCGATTTGGTCAGGTACTGGATATCGGAATTTGCTCTCATAATGAAGCTCATTTATGAGTTGAAGTATAGCAATTTGTGTGTGGTGCACTGCAACCGGTAGGCAAGGGCAAGGCCCTGCCCTATTAGCTCGGCCCTGCCCGATGCGCTCGGCCCAGTCAGCCAGCATTGTCACGCACACGGCGATGTTGCTCGGGACACCACGTAGACAGCACGTTGACGGCGTTTAAACATCGAATGAGGTGGTGAAATACCGCCGTTTTTTCGTCACTAAAATCACTACTTGCTTAATAAACTCGATAAACTTAACTCGGCAAAAAAAGTCCTGGACACTAGATTAGTCAATTTAGAGCAAGGTGATGGTGGGGCCAGAGACGGGGCCAGAGACCGCGAAAGATTCACAAGGGGACAATGACGTCAATTCCTCTTTACTGACCAATCCGGATTTTGTATCCACCACAATGATGGAAGGGGGAAAGTGTGGAAAAGTACGAGGGGAACGTAGAGAACATTTTGCCGTATGACAATGCAGCAAAGGAAGGGGTGGTTAAGGCCATGCATTACATTGTGTTAAACCAGATGCATCCAGTGGATAGCTTTCTGACAATGCTATTGCTTTTGGAAAAAACGATGTTCTTTCTGTCATCAAAGTTAGGCATTCATTATGAAAAAAAACCAAGTACCGCCCCATAATTATTTGCCTTTGTGTGTAATGACATCACAGACAGATTCACTGCTCCAAATTGAATGACCGAAAGCTCATTTCTGCAATTTTCATTTAAGAACCTTGCATTGTTAAGTGGATGTATCAGAGTCATGCATAATGCTAAGGTTTGCCGATTCCATTAAAAACTGACAGGAGAAAATGTCCCTTTTTTGTCTTTTTTCAAAAATAAAATTCTTTATATCATAATGTGAAATATTTAAACTTTTTCTAACTGTCCAGGACACTTTTTTTGGCCTGAGTTTTATTATCATCATTTACATAACTAAAGATAAATCTTTTCTGGTTCCCCCCCCCCCCCCCCCTCTGAGGGTTAATTTTAGTGAAAAGTAATGAAAAAGATGCACTTTCGGAAGAATTGTGAAAAGGGCAAAATTTTTGCACAAAAACGTTTCAAAACTGGCCTAGAATCTTAATAGTTTACCTTTTAGAGTTGAGGGACCTAGTTTTACCATGCTTGTGTGTAATTCCAAAGAGTCCTACGTAAAATGTTTAAATTGTAGAAGATTACTGATGCAAACGGTCAACCCCAGGACGATTAACAAAACATTCCATAAAATAACCATCGGCCATTTCTCACAAACACGAAGGGGTCACCGGGACATGCACAATAAGGAGGCATGGCCGAATAGAGGCATATGATGGGATATAAAAGAATCGTTCAAGTCACCAAGGCCCGGTTTCCATTCGGCGTGTGTGCAAGGGTGGGGGGGGCTTCATTTTCTTGGTTATTCTCTTGATTTTCTGTGTATCTGTGAGTGTAGCTGTGGTCAAAATGTTAACAGGGATGGGAAGGGCGGTGGGTGGTTTGGGGAGGGGGTGGGTGTGTTGGTGGAGGGGTTTTTGGTGCGGGTGTTTTGGGTCTTGTTGTGTTTGTGATGGGGGTATTTTGGGGCTTTGTGTTTTTTGAGGCGGTGTGTATTGGGGGCGGGGTGTCTGGGGCGCGGGGTGTTGGGGCGGGGGTCGGGGGGATGGTTGCGCCCGGGGGTGGGGTTGTGTTTGGGCGTGGGTGGGTTGGGGTCGTGCGGGGGTCGATTTTAGCTGTAGTGTCGAGGGGGTTTTTGGTCTGGTATGCGGGGGTCGCTTCGCTTTTTTGCATTTTGTTGCTGTCGTTTGTCGTAGCTTGGGTCGGTGGTTTTTGTTTTTTGGGTTGTTGTTGGATTTTAGTGGTATGCTGTCTGTAGCCCGGTTGTTTTGTAGTGGGATTTATTGGGTAGGGGGAGGTTGGGTGGCGTCGGAGGGGTGGGGTGCGTCGGGAGGGTTGGGTCGGGGAGCGGGGGTGTGTTGGGGGAGGGGAAGGGTGTAATTCGGGAAGGGTGTAGCAGGGCAAGTGGGTGTATTGGGGAGGGGGAAGGTGTATATGGGATGGGTGGGTGTGTGGGGGTGGGGTTGGTGGGTGGTGGATGGGGTGTGGTGGTGTGACATGTTAGTGACCTTGATGACCTCATTTGACCTCAAGACCTCATGTGACCCTAGTGACCTTGGTGACCTCATGTGACCCCGGGTGACCTGGGTGGACCTAAGTGTTGACCTTGGTGACCCATTGGACCTTGGTGACCTCCTGTGACCATGGTGACCTTCTGTGAACTTGGTGACGCTCAGTGTGACCGTTGTGACCTCATGTGACCATGGTGCCTCATGTGACTTGGTGAACCTCAATGTGGCCAGGTGACTCATTTGACCCTTGGTGACCGCATGTGACCTTTGGCCCCCATTAACAAAATCATGACGGCAGATGACAACTTCGCAGTCCAAATACTGCAATGTGTAGTTTGTAAAAATCTATACACCTGCAAACAAATGCTACAAATTAACAGAAAAGAACTGGACCAGGACTCATCCGGGTATGCACAGTTGACATTTAGTGACCCACTTGACATTTGACGTCTAGTGACCCCCATGTGCTCTTTTGACCTCAATGACCTTTGATCCCTTTGATTAAAATCACATACTTTTTCAGACCAATAAAACCTAATGGGTCGTTTTTCCATGAAAACTGTCCTCAAAGCACATTTTTGATATGTGTGATCACAAAATTGTCTTTATCTTAATTAGACCAAAACATTTTTATAATGAACATGAGTCCAACTTGTGGACTAAATCAAAGGAGGGGCTTTCATATGCCATCCAACTTGGTGACAAAATTAATTTATAACATTTTCGTTGAATTTTCCCACACCCGGAATACAATGGGGCCGGGGTTCAAATATAGGGACATTTTGTGACGTAGAAGTGAACAATCAGAAATAAGTTGTGTACAAGGGGGGGTACTCAAATGATGAGAGTTAGAAGGTTTTATCACTTTCCTTTTATTGATATAGGTGGGGCAGAAATATAAGTAAAAAACATATGAACAGATCACATTACATAATTTTCTTTTTCGTTATTTCAACTGTAGATTTTATAAAGTGCAAGAATCAACGTGTAATATTTGGTGGTCCGAGACTGTAAATGTTTGTTGTTACAACTCATTGAAAGCGTGTGTGACTTTCCATATTTTTGTCCAAATGACCTCTATATCAATTTATAATGATAATATATTACTGCAGGATACAATTGCGTACCCGCTATTTAGAGACATTAAATTTTGTCATATTTCAGATTTAGCACAAAATGGTCAGACTAACTGTGGTGTCCAGAGTTTTCCAACCGTTGAATAATATTAATGGCAGTTTCATGTCTGTATTTTTCACTGTAAGCAAGGTATGCATTGTCCATACCATGTGGGAAAAAGAACGTGGCAACATATTTTTAAACAAAACCAGGTCCACTTTCAACCTCTGCTGCTTTTGTGATTTGGCCACCTTGAATAAGTGGTGTCGGACGGTGTAACAGTTGACCTGCCAGTCAGTAAAACAGTTAAATTATTTCATGGAATGCAGACTTACAATCACTCAATGATAATGTTGCAAAAGACCACATTTCCAATCTACAAAACAATTCTGTAATTTATGTATGATCCAATCACTTATGCATGCATCAAATCACATGTAACAATGACGCCGGTGTCCCAGTGTTACATGTTGAAATTTCCCCACACGCAACTCGATGGGAGTAAATATGACTTCCTCAAATCTGGCATTTGCTGTATTTTCTGTCAAATTAACTTCGATTTATGTTTGCCAAAGTGTATCAGAACACTTGGAATCAAGAAATATCTAAGTATGTATTTTTGACATTCTTACATCATGTCACACTTGGAGGACATTGGTTTTCAATGGAACGACCGCAATATTTATACGTCTGTCGGCAATTGATTCGATAGTGACCACAAAAAAACCTAAAAAGAACTGGGAACGGGATTCATGGAGTATACACAGATTGACCGGTCAATGCCCCTACCTGACCTTTGAACCCCATTTTTGTTTTTTTTTTTTTTTTTTTTTTTTTTTGGAAATTTGATAATTTCTCCAAATAAAGTTGTATAGCTAACAACTTGCTAAAAAAGAAAACCATGGCCCAAGGCCCATCACTAATAATCAATTGACCTCTAATTAACATCTGTCATTACCTTTGACCCATTTTGTCAAATCTATAAACACTTCTACAAATAAATTGCTGTGACAACCTAACTTTAAACAACCACTGGTTCAGGACTTTTTGGAGGGTATGGCCACAGATGAACTCTTCTGACCCCTATTGACCTTTAACATATTCTTCTGCAAATATCTTAGAATCACAACTTTGCATAAGAACTACTGGCACAAGACCATGGGGTTTATATATTCTATTGATCTCTAATGACCTTATGTAAACCAAGCCTATTTTAAAAAAAAAATCTGTAAAAACACCCTTTCTAAAAAAGAGCAAAAATCAACCAAACTTGCACACAAGAACTGGCTTCATCCATTACAAACTACCCCAAATACCCACCCCCCCATCCCAACTACAACCCCATCCACGAACCAACATGATGGGCGGAGACTTGGTTATTATCCCACTTGTTAAGCTTTGTAACAAGAGAACATTTTGGTTACCTTTTTACAGGCAATCCAAGCATTTTTCTTTTTGGACCCCTGTATTAATGAATTTTTCCCCGCCTGGATTCCGCCCACACTTTCTCGAGGGGCACCCCCGCTAAATGTTCATTAACCTTCATAGAAGTCAGATCCACTGAGAAATGATCTCTGCTCTCCACGGTCACCGAATCGCCCCAAATGACCCAATTATTCTTCTGAGAACCAAAATGTTGACCACTTCCGGTAAAATCCGGGGCTTCTTGGAAGAGGCGATTAGCGATCGGGCCATGGACCTTTAAGTAAGCTGTTCTTAACAATGTCCTCTGATTGGGCTTAAATTATATCATATAACCCAATATATAAACCAATCAAATTGGCCGGTAGACTTAAGGGTGGTAACAACTTTTAACACATTGAACAGTCTCTCTTGCATATTTCAAAAACAAACAACTAGTTCTGTTTTTTTTTTTTGTACTTGCAATCTGCCATCTCAGCAGTTTATTCTTGCTTCCCATTTTTCTCATTCTTCGCTTTCAGGTTCCTGGGCATCAACCTGGTTTATTCCAGTGTAATGAGAAAGTATATGTAGATGGAGACCTGTCGGTGTCCGGCTTAATTAAATGTACTACTTGATTACCACCCTCCTCGTCCAGTGGCCGCAACTAAAAATAAATATCCTAATCAATATCCTAGGCAGAGTTTTGTTTTGACATAATTTCTGTGTCTATTTTTTTATAAGCATATATCGAAAAGGTACGAAACCTGAAAAGAAATGGGGGTGGCTTCCCTTTTGCCATCTGGTAATGCACCATTAAGGGGGCTGCATCTGGGAATTTCATGGTAACTGATGGTTTGTAGGAGAAAAAGAAACTGTTATATCTATCAGCAACCATCCCAAAATTGACTTGTATTGCACGGATGAAGAAACCAAATACAGCTGTCTTTTTGGTCATCTGTTGGCAGAGAAGAGCAATCCCTAAAATTGGATATCAACCTGATTGGCAGATCTCTGTACATGCCTAACTTTCACACAAACCATTCTTTCTCAAATTACCATCGGCTGGTGTCTGCCGATGAAGCATGAACACACTAAAAATTCAACTTCAAGGAGAAAAGAGACATATTATCTATCTATCTATCATGAGCACCATGTCCCATAGGACGTTGGCCCCTCGAACAATGAGACCATTTAGTCCTATCTTGCACTTCCCAATATGCCTTGTGGAGGTGGGTGGCCCACAATGATGTCATCTTCCCATCTCTCCCTGGTCCCTTCCTGTCTATCTGTTTTTGCCTGCGACAGTTTTCCAATAAAAAATGCGATTTGGGTAGAGCGAGTGTTGTTCATTCTGCACAGTGACCAACCTGTCAGCTGCGAGGCAGGGATGCGAGCTAGGATCCTTTTTGGTTGAAAGGCAGGAGGAGATTCTTGACAAAACTTCTTCATTCCGGATCTTCCTTCCAGCTGATATTAAAGGATTTTGTCTGTAGCATCACTCTCAAATAGCCTCCAACTCTTTATGTCATTCTTTTTGATGTCCAGATTTCAGAGACATACAGAAGCACTAGGTGACAAGTGAAGTAACAAGCCGTATTTGGTGGAGAGTGAGATGTCTTTATCACTCCAGACTCTCAGTAATTTCCCGGAGTGCTGTTGATGCCAATAAATACTCTATCTGCTTTTGATTTCACTGGTGGGGTCGTTTGATGGTGTTAGCGTTACTCCCAGTTGAAGGGGTTAAAAATTTTAGCTATGTCAACCCTTGATATTAATGTGTATCCCCGATTGATGTATGATGCTCTTTAACCAAACTAATGGCAAGGTGTATCTTCATTTCAATTACACAACCAACTTCCTTCTCATTGTGTACAACCACACGCAAACTGCTTCATATGAACTTCGCATGTACCATTTGTGTGCTGCCACCCGTGTCTAGAGCTCTCATTGCTACTCATGAGGTACTTGTACCCTATTGGCCCACCCCCCCC